>JAHZNF010004058.1:0-10649 GCA_027744215.1 Troglopedetes dispersus | reverse complement strand
AACTTCTTACGTATGTATGAGGGCACTTTACATTTGGATGCCAACAAAAATTGAGGTACGTGTGTAAAGTAAGGCATTGCGGTGTGCTTTTTTCAAACCTCTAATGAAAATTTTGTTTACGAGATGATCAGAAATCAATTGGGATGATGAACATGCTTGTCGTCTTGTTTCTCTTGTTCACAAAGGATGAAAGCAAAAAGCTGAAAACCTATGAGCACGCAGCTCTCGAAAAAATTCCCCTTTTTTGCCGGTAGGCATATTTCACTTCTGAATTCACAATTTGTGCGCAAATCAAAAACAAATTAATGGGAGAAAATTTTATTTGGATGTGATACAATTTTTATAAAAAGTGCGCAGGTGATTGTTTATACGAAAAAAAGGAGACGTTGTTGCCACCTTCAAGGTAGACTCCCTGACCTTGTTAAAGGTCAAGAATAAAAGGAAGACAAATGGTGATAAAAACTTGCAAAATTGCGAATCAATTACTCAGTAAAAAATATCCATCCAAATCAACTTGAAATTAAGGTTTGTAGGATATCCTGTGAAACACTGAATAATACCATTAAGCACATAATGAAGCTTCGTTGTTGGCTGTATTTAGCGAGGCACATCAAAATCGGCTTACACATGTACATATTAAATGTGAAATTAAGTGCATCAGGTGGCGTGTCTTCACCTTTTCACTAGCATTTTCTGCTTTTTCGCTCCAATCTTTAATCTTTATAACTATAATTCTTCCTCCCTACTCCTTCTTCACATTTTAGTAGGAGCAGAAATTACCTAGAAATCTTGAAAGAAAGGATCGTGATAGGTGTTACTAAATGTGCATCGCTTCACTTTCATAAAAAGTAATGAAAAGTGAAATAGCTGAATTAAGTATGGTTATTAAGATGTACTTTTTGAAAAAAATAACATAACTTCATATCCACATGAAACATTAATCCTAAACAAAGTACAAGAGTGTCACACACACAGACGTGGGCAGAGCTGGTCAGTCAAAAAGTTCATACCAGTATTTAGGGGAAAAAATAAGTTGCAGTAAATGCGTAGCCTTCACGAAGCAAGCAAACAGTAGTGCACATAGCGCAGAAAAAGTTGCAGTAAAATGCTAAGTATAAACGATGGTAGGATGATAAAATAGCATTATGGGTAAAACTCTGTGGCGTGTATGGTGTTTCCCATCCGGTTTTCCTAAAGCTCGATCATCACAGAGCAAAACCTTTTCGTTTTCTTTGGCTCTCTGTGAAGTGGACGAGAAGTAGGACAAGTTCACAGAACGACCTGAAGTCTGCATAAAGGATGGTTTTGAATACATATTGTTCATTTATATTATCCCATATTATTTCACTTCGTGAGGATGTGTACTTCTTTGTGCAACAAAATACCTATATTTTGAATGATTATATTGTATGCATGATTGCTACTACTCAAATGGGCTGGTGGACACAATGCCTTTTTATGAACCCTTTGTTACCAGTCTACATTCTTAATTCAATCCTCTGATGAACGTTTAGAGTTTATCATTTTCTTATCAGCGAATGTCTTTTTCCTAAACTATGTATTTAGCATGTCATCATCATCATCGTCGTCGTCGTGGAGCATGTTGGTAGTTGCAAGAAGTAGCTTAGAGGTCTTGGATAGAAAATAAATGGTTGTCTTGTCGAGACATGCATTCGTATATGGTATACATGCAGTCAGTCGTGCACTAATTTTCACTTTCTAAATGAATTTACATAACGACCTGCCATACGCCATGCATATTCACTTTCGCTAGCTTTTCCCATCAGGATTTCTGTCTAATGAAAGTGAAGGTGATACCTTGTGTGAGCCAACAAGTCCTTTTAGACAGATAAGGTAATAAATGAGAAGTGAGTTTTGCTAGATTTATAGTGTAGGTAGTAATAAACCTGTCCTAATGGTTGATTGATTCTTATGAAATTTTATTTCTGTTCATTTTTTTTATTCAATACTTTTCTTTCTTTGACTGTCATGCTTCCTTTTTATAACAACAAAATTAACAACAAATGTGAATTTCTAATATTTAGTGACGGTAAGTAATATTTATAAGTACTGAGAATTTGAGAGTCACACAGGATTCCCTCCTTTTGTATTCTTAATAAAAATAAATAAATAAACAGAGGTAGGTACATAAAACCGGCGATTAATTTTCGATTTTGAAGTAAACGAGTTTTTTCTCTAGATGTTTTTTTTTGAAAATGAACAATCATTCTGTTCCTCGGATGGAATTAAAATTAAATATCTTTGGCATACATATGCGTCTTAAAAAAGTATCCAAATTCAGTCACACATACGCACACATATTTCATTCACGCACCTCACTCAGACGACATTTATAACAGCTTATCAAATCCCCAGTCATTTTAAATTTAAAAAAAAAACAGTCACACGTTTGTCAGTTAGCAAAATCCGTCTTTCCGGTCAGAAGGTAAATGTCAAGTGTGTAATAAATTAGGTAGCCTGTCGTTTTCCACGAACGTCGGTTCGTTCGAAGAGATTTATGGATTGACTTTGTCCCCTTATCATATACATGCACGGAGAATTTTTGGCTATAATGCATGCAATAAGTCGATTAGTAGGAAGGTGAACCGTATTCTGGTCCCGGCGATCCATAATCTGTACCAACAGTATTCGAACCAATGTCGCCACCACCAGATGAGTAGTCAACTCCACCGGGACCAGCAAACGCAGCAGCAGGACCAATTCCACCAACGGCGGCTCCCACATCAGCAGGCGTCTTGTAACGAATAAAGTAGACTTCCGGCTTAGAAGGCTTCGTTGGAGGTGGTGCTGGAATTCTGTGGACAGAAATAAGAATAAAAAAAATTATATTTGCCCGATCTTGGAATGCACATTTTACGTTATAAAATTAAACCAATTCTTTCATGCCTTATTGGAGGAGCGGGTTCTGGCTTCTTCACAAGAACGTACACAAGTGTTTTCGTTTCCGTTTGGGGCATTGGGGGAATATCAGGAATTTCTGGTGGAGGTGGAGTTGGTGCCTACATTAAGATGTTACATTAAAGAGAATACGTTACATGACAAATAGCTGGCGAAAACAATGGACTTATGGCACGAATGAAAATTTATAGCCGGTACCTTGATGAAAATAATTTTATAATGCTTTTGTGGGGGAGGGAGTGGAGCAACAGGTCTTCTAGCCCTGGGAACTTGTGGCTCTGGAGGTGGAACGTGCACGTACACCTTGTCACATATGCACATTTAATGATTTTAGGAGTGCTTACATGAGAAATCATGATATGTAGTGGAGACGAAAAATAATGACTGTAATACATGTTTATGAATGACTGGAGCAGAACCACCTCCTCCCGGTCCTCCTCCAAGTCCTCCGGGTCCGGGACCTCCTCCAAATCCACCGCCGCCACCGCCACTGTATCCATTTCCTACTGGTGGGTAGCCGGAGTGAGGATTTCCATAATGCGGAGAAGGTCCTCCATACCCAATGCGGTCCGGAGGTGATGGTCCATTATATCCCGAGCTCGGAACAAACCCCTGCTGTGGTTGGGGTTGTGGAGGTTGAGACTGATGTTGTGGTTGATGATGCTGTTGAGGATGATGTTGTGGAAGGGGCGTATTTGGAGGTCCATACTGCTGCTGCTGGTTGTTGTAGTTCGGGGCGGCTGAAACCAGCATCCCAAAGGATGCTAGCACCTGAGATACACAAAATGTTATAGCGTTTTATGCAAACAATTCCTGAATCAGATTCCACGCGTAAAAATACCTTTGGCACTGGAACACTAAGTTTCAAAATTATATACTCTTACCACTAATAACTTCATGATATTTGGGCACGTATATCTGCCAAAATATAAACGTTTTCTTTGCAATAATTCTCACAGGAGATCTTCACCGGTCAAAATCTAAACTGCTACTTGACCTGATCAGTAGTAACTTCTTCCCTTTTAAAAGGTTCAAGCATCTAAAAAACTACCAGCAAGTGCTTAGAAAAAAATAAGCTAATACACATTACCAAGCGGTAAACTCATCTACGCCGATATTGGTCTCGTGTTCGTTTGACAATGTTATATGCAACACCGCGTGAGATTCATGTGATAAGTGCAGGAAAAACGAGTTGCGCGTCGCAATGCACAAAGGAAGTCATCTCGTTCGTGGTGGTGGGATAATGTGTTCATTCATGTAAAAAGAAGGTGAAGGTGAAGCACGTTTGGTACAGTAACTGGTACATCAGTTTTCATACAGAAATACGAAAACCCAGCTTCAGAATTGGTTAGTTTTCTTTAAAAAAAGGATAGCATAAAATAATGCAAAATATTTGAAACTGAAAACTAAAAAAGTATTAAAATCAAGAAAAAGGAAAAGCATAATATGCAAATGACATTAAAAAAACAGAATCTTTACGCCATAATGTAGTAAATGGTGAGTGAGTGAGTGTGTTTCCGTTCTGTAGTCTGTAGTAGTAGTAGTAATGCGTTTTTTTACTAATGTACTATCCTTTCTACGCCATTCATGAATCCTACCTAAGCCATTTTAAGCTGTCAATTTTCCCCATTTTTGCTCATGGTGAGAAGTGGGTAGCAGTAGTAATAAAGAGGAAATGGAAAAGCTCTTAGCTCTTTCACACTTGACATATTTGTACTCATATTATATCTTTTACAAAATTTGAACTAACAATTATTCCTCTAAGAATTATTATGGCATGATGGCATGCCTCATTATGTGTGCAGTGCAGTCCTCTGGCAGAATACTGTTGAATGGAGTTGGCTAATAATTTTGTGTTGCCAAAAGCTAGATAGCTTTTCATTACGAGTTTGACGGCGACAGTTATGCCTTTTAAGTGTCATGACGTAAAATTGTAAATGGGCTTTTCTCTTTGGATGATCTGCTTCATTTCATTTTTAGCGTTCTATTATTCTAACCACAAAATTTTGAAAGAACTGATTGATTCTAGTACCCAAGCTGTCCTAAACTCAAACAGGTACAAAAGCACAAGTGAAAATGTGTGTGTGCCACCATACGATGCATGCCGTATTTTTCATGAATTAAAGTTTACAAGTATTACAAGCTACTTTTGGCAAAAGTTTCTTCGTGAGCTAGATTTGTGAGGTACTATTGTGTAGGGTTCAGGATCAGGATCGCCAAAATTATGTGTGCATTATTGCATACTGACAAACATTATGTCGCTTGAATAAATATTAATTTCTTCATTGTTCATTAGCACTAAAAATTCCCCATGTACATATGTATTTATCCCAGCAAATTTCTTTTGTGGTATATTCTAAAACCATGCTAGACTTCGTCCTCCTTACATTTTATTCATAAGTTCACACAGTTTACAAGTGAAAAGGTATCTATATATAATCGACATAGTACTTTGAGAAAATTACTCAAGTAGAAATTACCTTCGTTCGTTGGGTGGCCAGTCAGAAGGTGGGTGTCCAAAAGAACGTGCAAATAGTCGGAAACAATTTGCATCTCAAGACAGCCCGCGTAATAAAATTGCTGCATGTGTAAATAGTTCCGTTAGTGCTCACACGAGTGACTGTCTTTTCCTGTGATCGATTGGTCTTTGAAGTCACGAGATTCTCACCACATCACCCTGCTCTATATTAGTAATTAAACATATCTTAGCATAAAAAGCAGAGGAGAAATCAAAATTGCACTGATGACGTGAGATTTGACGTGTGTTCAGTAATATTTGATTTCGCATTTCAAACTTTTTTTTGCATTGATTTCACTTTTCGATTAGCTCTTATTTGTACTTTCACTTTCCTAATACAGAGATAGAGAACTAGTAAATTTTTAAGTCGTATAGAATCTAAGCAAGAATCAAGTGTCCTCATGACTTGCAAAAAAAGTAGTTATTTCACAGGCTACACCCCGAAAAAGGAAAAACCGCGAATCCATTATCAATAGATGGATGTCCTCCAGTGTATGCAAGATCAATTGCATTATCGCAATAATAATGATTGAAAGATCATCGCACGAAATCGTTATATATTTCTGTAATAGAAAGACTTATTTTCTCGTTAATATGCAGAAAATAATGAGCCTTTTGGTACGGATGCTGCTGTTACGTACGGTTTTCTTTCACACTAAAAGTGCAGCACATTGTGCAATAGTGAAAAATTAAAAAAGCCACCGAGCAGGTGGCTATACTTTGACGGGAATATATTTAATATATAACTGTAGGTAGTGCAACTACTTTATAAACAACAATAATAAAGGGTATTTTGAAACAAATCATGAAGTACAGTAATAGTAATAATAACTTAGTTCTGAAGAAATAAAATGGTATGTATTTTGTAATACCGGAGCTGGAGCTGTAGAAGGCTACGCCAAAATAATCCTATGTACTTTAATCAGCATCTCCAGCATATTTGAGCTGTTGAAGGAGAAGGGCACGCTGTTTCTCCAGCTCAGTTTCGGACATCTCATTTGTGTCGGGACTTCCGTCTTTCCTATGTTTACTCGACTTCTTGTCCTTCTTCCTGTCGGCGAGGGAATCTCCTGAGCTCTCACTCTACACAATTATTAAAAGCACAATTTTCCAGTTACGCGGAAACATACGTAAACAAAAATTATACTGTACGTATTTTTAGCTTGAAATAAAAACTCACAGATGATCGTGACCTCTTCTTTTTCTTTTTGCTGCGTTTCTTCTTCTTCTTTTCTTTCCTCTTATCAGTCTCCGATTCGGATGACGACGACCGACTGTCAGATCGGGAGCGACTCGACGACTTTCTCCTTCGCTTTTTGGACTTCTTTTTCTTTTTACTATCTTCTTCGCTATCCGAATCAATCTAACATTAAAAGTAGAGCATAGTAGATTATATAGAAGAAATGACACAACTTGAATGTATGAATAGTAATCTCAGTGAAATCATACAGGAGATCTAGATCTTGAACGATCGGAGTCTGAGGATGATGCACGTTTTTTATGTTTCTTGGCCTTTTTCGCTTTTTTCACTCCATGATGATGATGTCCACATGTCTCATCTTGTTCGTGGACATAATCCTGTTTAATTTCCAACACATTCCTTTAGTTTGAGCTTGACTACATTTTAATTGGCCATACATATTATATTGGTAAACATACTTCGAATATTTTTTTGCGGTCCGATTCCGACACTATGGCTTTAAATGCATCTGTGCTGTCAATTTTAGAACGAATTTCTTCCCATGTCGTCCGGTAGTCGACATTATGTACTTTGAACAATTCTATCAGATCCTGAGCCATGACCTTTAAACGTTTGGCTTCATCTTTGGCTTTTTCCTTAGCTTTAACTTCAGCCTAAAAAAGAGGTAATCGTCAGCAAATTACATAAATGTAATAATAAGATCAAAGCCAAAATGTTATGCTCTCACTCTTGGCTAGTTAGCTAAACATTTTTATTACCTTTTCCATCAGTGAATTGAATGTAAGCTTAACGTTTCCAGCATCCAAAGTAGCTGCTCTTTTATCTTCACATACAACAGTTGCGAATTCTTCGAAAGATGTAATTTCCTGGAAGGTTTATTTTTTAAAACTTTAACTTAAAACTTCAGAACTCTTGGAATCCCATTCTTGCAAGGAATGAGGAGCTTACCATAATTTCAAAACCTTTCTCTTTTAATATTTCTCGTATAACTTTCTTCTCATCTTGGTATCGAGACTTTAAGTCTTCTACATAAAATTTGAAGAGATCTAGGGGACTGGAACCAGGTTGTCCAAGCATTTGAGGAAACCTAGGATCGGAACTAATCATTGGGTATAGTTCCACCCACATGGACATCGAGGTCAGTTTTCCTTGGTCATGCAGCTCATCCAGAAGTTTAATAAGAGCATCTCTGTTTTTCCTTTCAATACGTCTCTTCCGTTTCTTTTCTTGTTCCCTTTCTTCTTCCTCTTCTTTCTCAAGATCTAGGAAAAAAAGATAATAATAGTAGGTTTCATTCATACCCGGATGTTTCAGATTGAATGTGAGCCTGCGTGGTAGTAATGTACTTTATCTTACCTTTAATGTGTCTTTCGAAAACAATTAGAGCATCTTCCTTATCCATTGCTAAAATCAAATGTATTTAGCATTTTAGATGAGGCAAGTTCATAAAGGAAAAACTCTTATTTATTTAAAATGCAGTTTTGTTTGTTTCGGCATACCTAAAAGTTCCCTGTCTTGAAAAAATGTAGCATTATCAAGTAGCATTTGCTGAGCTTCTTGCCAAGTCGTTTGAAAGGTAATGCATGTCATTCCTTCGAGTAATGAACCCTGGGGAACTTCAGCCTTCTTTGGTGGCTCATCTTCTGAAGAACTTGAATCGTCCATGTCGCTTTTGTCAGCATCATCCACCGACATTGTGGAATCTGCATTGGTATTTTCGTCGAATGATCCCATTCCCACGCTTTGTCTACTCGAGTCATCTGCAGCTGAGATGTCCACCGAAGACGGATGAAACGTTGGAATCATTCTACATTATAAAATATACGTATTTTAATTAGTGACAAAAATGTTAGCCATTTGTTTTCACATTTACGTACACATTCGGTGAGTGTTTTTATATTTCAAACTTACGACGACATGGCAGACTGTGAAACTGATGAGGCCATTGCAACCGACATAGGGTGAGTTATTGGTACCTGCATTTGAGGAAGAAGTGGAACCCCTTGTGACACCGAAGTTACAACGGGTGCGCCAACACTTGTAACAGGAGGTGCAGAAGTTTTTGATTGAGTTTCAACCGCTACTTGCTTTTTAATTTCTTCTAGCTCTGGAGGAATAGTCCACTTACTTTCCTTCGTACTTATGTTGTAATAGTAGGGTTTCCCAGCATCGGATGTGTACTCTTTCCAGGGACATTGAGCAAGTAGTTTTTCTGCAGGGGATTTTAATTCTTCGGGTTTCTCCCATGAACTCTGCTTTGTCTTGTTATTGTAGAAGTAAATTCTTCCATCCGGGGCTTTATGTTCTGTCCATTCTGATGAGGTGATTGGGGGTGGAGCATTTACAGGAATTTGAGAGGTGGTGGCGGACATCATAGGTGGAGGTATGACTGATTGCCCTAGAGTCCTGTTTCATGCGAGTATAGTTTAATTATCATGTGCGTGCGCCACATTCCTTGTTAATTTTTTTACATTTAATTGATGTCCAGCAGACTTACCCCGTTGGCGGTGGAATAGATATTCCGACACCAGGCATCCCTGGCATTGGCATTTCCATCCGGGGCTTTATGTTCTGTCCATTCTGATGAGGTGATTGGGGGTGGAGCATTTACAGGAATTTGAGAGGTGGTGGCGGACATCATAGGTGAAGGTATGACTGATTGCCCTAGAGTCCTGTTTCATGCGAGTTTAGTTTAATTATCATGTGCGTGCACCACATTCCTTGTTAATTTTTTACATTTAATTGATGTCCAGCAGACTTACCCCGTTGGCGGTGGAATAGATATTCCGACACCAGGCATCCCTGGCATTGGCATTGGCATGCCAGGAATGAAAGGAGGAAGCCCGAAAGGAAGTGGTCCACCGGGGGGTTGACTGGATGGTGGTGCAGCCATTGAACCACCGAAAATCCCACCTGACATCATCATATGTGCGTTACCTCCCGCAGGATTCATGGTATGATGTCAGTAAGCAAGCGGATTCGGAAAACTACATCTACATTCGCTGCGCTTTATTTATATATTTTATTTTGTAGTTCCTACAGACAATTCCTAACTTTGTGCTGGATTTCCTGTTAGTCACTAGCGATAAAACTAATAAAAAACCACAATGACGAAATGAGAAAACACATATCTATAATGATTCGTACAACAATGCTGAGTTTGGGACAAATGACAACTAAGTAGTACTAACATAAGAAACTCAGTAATTGTTATATAATTTTGTTATTCACACTCAGTAATAAAGCTAAAAGTAAAAATATTTGCTTTTCGTTTAATTAGATAGAAATCAATCATTCATGAGTTAACCATATTCAAGTTCTCAGTCAGTAACTCAGCATATCATGCATGCTTGGTCATACATGCTGCACTTCGTTTTTTTTTTGCAGATCGCGATTGCAGGAATCGTCGACAAAGTAAATTTCCAATTTTGCTTCGGTAAAAGTTATTAAAATTAAAAAAAACTATTCGCCTTTACACTGTAGGGGCGGGAATTTAACGCTTACAAGCACTTTACTGCAACCAAAACTAGCGAACGATAGACAACGGATTCACTCACTCTTTTCTTTTCAGCAAAGTGAAACTTCCTTTAATCCTTGTCAAATCCCTCCAGTCTGAATCGTGTCATCGTATGCGAACTGTGCCATGTTCTTTCATGTTTTTGTTGTTTGGTCTTATCTTATTCACTCAATAATGGATTTAATTTCATTCATTTGTTGAGTATTTTTGAGTTATTCGTAAGGTCAATCTGCAGCAGGCAACACGATGGTTGTGACTTTAACTTAACTCTGGTTTTTTCAGAAAGTTCTAAGTACGTTTCACTCACTAAACTCACTTTCAACTTTTCAGCAGCTCTATTTATTTAACCGACTACATACGTTGTTTATTCTGCCTGACGCTTATCTCGTTTGAGGGTGGTTCTATCTGTCTGTCATCTGTTCTTCACTTACGTTGTATCAATTTATCCATCACCAGCAGCGGAGAGCCTGTAACAAGTCAAAAAAGGTAACGGA
>JAHZNF010004057.1:0-17751 GCA_027744215.1 Troglopedetes dispersus | reverse complement strand
GTTGTAATGGCCTTTATTACAATCGCAAAAAAACCTGAATGGAGCGCCTTTTATGAAGTTAACTAAAGGTCTTCCGAGCAGAGCAAGAAGAAGGTCAGCATGCTTATGGCGCAATACCTTCGAGACGTTAAGTTATAGTGAGTTTCAGATTTAACTCTGCGGAAGTAGTGATTATATGGGAAATCGCTTAGTAAATGTTTTTAAAATCATTTGCTGAACATGAGTGACGCGTGTCCGTAACGACAATGTCATCGTATCATTGTCCTTCTATGTTGATAAGCTGAAATGAAGTTAAGATCACGTGCAAAATCCTCCCTTTAGGTTCATAATAAAGATTAAATTGTTTGTGGACAAGCTTGTTAAGTCGTACAAAGCATCACTTATCATTTGAAGGACTCCTTCATTTTCTATCAGACTGGCAATAAGTGTGACAAGAAATTGGTATCATTCTGTCATTGCGGGTAAAAAATATGCATACTTTTTGCCAACATTTGCAAATCATCACAAGACGCAAAACTCGCAACACTTCATAAGATATAAAGACACTGACACACACGACTTGCAGTGTCATGTCCACCCGTCCACTCTGGGCTGGTGGTAATAATGAGTAACATTGAACCATATTTTTTTAATTTTTGCTCCTTCTCTTGATGATACACAAACTCCTGTGCTACACGCTTTATACTCTCTAAACTGAAGTGAGAAGAAAGGACTCCTTTTGTGTGTCCAAAATACAACCGTGTCTTTTCTACTGCTGCTGCTGCTGCTGATGCCACGTAAATTATTCAAGTACGCACGTCATTTCATTTTAACAATTCATGCAATCAGACTGCGGAGACGATAGATAATTTGTGAAGGAGCGCTGATGAAAATAAGATAAGAGGCTGAAGCCACAGTCAAGAAATAACTGACAGGTTTCGTGGCGGTTGTTGCTGGTGCGGTAATGGTGACTCATGACGAGGCAAAAGAGAGGAAAACTCGAAAAAAGGGAATGTGATCCCATTTTCCCACTCGCAACAAGAATTCAAATAACAAGATCTCTTCCTCCGAACTAAACTTGTGCACAATAATAGTAATGAACATGCCAAAAGAAAATGTTGATAGTGGAAAATAAATTCCCAAATGTATGAGGCAGCCTGACATAATGATATTATGTATGAGAGCTTGCTGTGTGCGCATGCAAAACCTTAATTCAGCTCGCGTGGCAGAGACAAATACAAAAAATATTCTGATGGATAATCGTAGTAATATTTCAAGGTGAATAAATTCAACCATTTGCTACATACCTCCATGTGCGTAATTCAGTCTCTAGATTTGGCAATTGCGGTGGTACTTATCAAAAAAGATACCTACGCACATCCTAGTAGAGTAAATACACCCTGCTGTAGTGACGCCTTTATAATATGCTCGGCCAGGATATTTTTTTCTTTTTTCTGCTTGACTGATGTAATTGTGCTGCAGGTTGACGTTTTCGACTCAATTCTCACGTTTGAGAAATCACCTTCATCATGAAATGAGACAGTTTTTCAGCCTCGTTTGGTTAATGGCGACGCTGACGCGACGTTACTCACAGATAATGGGAGAGTAAAAGTGATTGCCGTGTGTTCATTCATATAAATGTTGGAGAACGGAGACACGGCAGAACTCACCGGTTGACAAGAAGGAGTGAAGCAACTGAGATTGAGTGAGATTTCGGGTTAATATATATTTTTGTTGGAGGCAGAATCAAAATATAAACAATGGAAGATTGTTCCAAGCATGCTGCAATAATGCATGAAAAAGTGGAGCAATTTAGTGGCTATCTTCTTAATTAATTTCTTAATTAGCTTGGCTACGTACTAATCCTTTGCCAAATTTCATGGTCACCAGCAGCCGCGACCTTTTTTATGCTGACCACTCATGGCCACACACAAAACTAATCCTCCGACAACGACCTGCATGCACCTGCAAAGAAATATAAATAATATAATTAATGGCTTGAGGAATTCCAAGATATGGGTCTCAATGTTTTTTATTCAACACTATTGCACCACACGAATAATTAGCTCCGCTATAATGTCTCTGGTAGAGAACTAATTAACTTCGCTTCCATCATTTCTCTCTGAAGTGTAATCATAACAATAATAATAATAATGTTATTATCATCATCAAGCACAACCTGACCAACGGAGATAATGATACTATTCTCTTTCTGAGGTTTGACAGCAGAAGACAGATGATGTTAATGAGTATTGCAAAATGTTTCAACAATCTGGTAATTTTCTTTCATGAAACCAAGATATAAACAGAGAACATTACCGCTGCTTAATCTTTACATATATTTTTTTAACTCCCCGACGATGGTCATAAACTACTGACCAACAGAGCGACCACCTTGTATCCATTTTGTCCTTTTGTCCGTTCTTTTGCAAATTACAATGTATAATAATGATTGAGATTCCTTGTAATTTGTCAGTACAGACTTGTCACACAACAAACAATAAAAAAATTTTCTTGACAATCATCTCTGCACTGGAAGCAATGTATACCTTGTGCAACAACAACAAACTGGTCTGGCCGACGCCTTTCATTTTTTAACCATATTAAGAGCTGCATCCAGAATTTACTTTGTGGACACATATAAAATAATAATAAGCACACACACAGTACTGATACCATTTTTTAAGTTATGATGCAGGTTTTATTTATATTGCCACGAAGTCATTGTGTCCTGTCATTGTCACTTGTCACTGATTGCGTATTATCATGTTCCCTCTCTGTATTTTTTTCTAGTTTGATGTCGATACAAATGGAAACGTCGATTTGCTAACGTCAACCTGACCACAAAACGCAATCAAGTCCCCTGTGTGCGTACACACATGCAAAAAAAATATTGTGCTCTTCAACTTAACTGGTAAAAAATCTCAAATAAGGATGTTGCTTATTTATTGCTCTCCTCACCCTGATATTGTAATTTAAATTGGTGTTTCTTATTAAAACTATATTATGGTCACAAGAAAAATCAAGCTATGCATGCGTGCTAACTTGTCAATCAGTAATAAACTAGGGTTTCATTAACACCCACGGGGAAGTGGAGATAAGAGTGTGAGTGATGCAATAAAGCGAGCAGGACGCACATTATAAAATTTCTCCTCTATGTATACACACAATTTGTTAACTTGAGATATCAATGCGAATCTCATTATTGCAATCAACCCCAACCACAACAAAAAACAAAATTGAAACCAATATTGTGCATTGTATACAAGAAGCATTTTTTTACCACAACAATCATGGTAAAAATGGTATATTGTCCCAATGGAAATGAAATCAGAACAAATGAGAGGCATTCCTACCTTTTTTTATCAGATTTGTTCAGTCGACGAGACGACAATTACGGAGATGCAAAACCACTCCACAACCATTACCACCCTTCTTGTCATCGTAATTATGAGAGTTTGTCATATTAAAAAGAATCTTGTTATCAGTAAAGAGTATCTTTTTGACTGTGCAATACACTTACCTTAAAAAGGTCACCCATTATTAAAGCTATGTTTATCTATCTAGTATGTGCTCTGATTAAAAAAACAGGATAATATTGTGACTTGAACTGGTAATAATAGTAAAAACTGAAAAGGAAAGCTAATAAACTACCCTTTGGATGGAACAAGATATGCTACATGACGAAATCAAAACCTTTCAGGGATCCAAACTGCGTGAACACCTTTATGAAAATGACAGCTGAAAAAATATTTTTATGGTATGATTTATCTTTTGAGAATGACTTTGGTTTTTCTTACAAAAAATTAAGGTGTAATTCCAGCAATTGTCCTCATAAATGATTGATGACGGACTGTTCTACATGGAAAAAAGGGTGAGGTCCTAAAACTTAATAAAGGCTTATTACTTTTTGCACAAGGAGTAAATGTTGATCTATTTTTCATATTAATCATAGATTAAAATTTATTTTTCAGGAAGAAACCTAGACAGATCACCATTTTATTCTTAAAGTCGCCTTAATTGTGTGTACGTATCTGACGCAGCGGAAATGCTGAGATTCTTACGAAAAAGCTCAAATCCAGGCAAAGTTTAAAGTTGTCCAAGGCTCTTTTACCAGGATTATTACCAGAAGAGGAAATTAATATTTCAATTTTTCAATTTCCTCTCCCCCGCGCTAAATTCGTAATCACCCTTGGCTTTCATGTTTGCCAGAGTAAAGTTTTAATGTAATTTTCTCAATTTCCCATTCTCTCGTAAAATATTTATAGAATCATACGTCAGAGAAGTCAGACATGTCAGACCCGTCGGCATTCTCCAAAAACAGCCCAGCATCCCGAAATTACAAAAGAAGCGGAAACAAGACTCATACAACAAACAAACAGTAAAGAGCGAGGGTGGGCGGGTGGAGGACTCATGTGGAGAAGAAAAAAAGTTGAAAACGTATTGCCAGCAACTGTCGAAAGAGTTAGTGGTTACGGACAGATACAAACAACATTGTTAAATCTTTAGTGGAGAGCAATATGGCACGTTTTCGTTCTTCTCCAGCATTTTATATGCACCAAAAAAAGTACCAAACCAACCATGTTTCTTTTCTTGACAAGGAAAAGTACAAGGATCACACCTTGACTGACACATCACATCAGCAGATCAACCGGGTTATTTTTATGACCGTCTCGTTTTCATGTCGTAGCCGGTATATGGCACAAAACAACTTCATCATTCCAACTCCAATCCAACATCGCTCTAAAAAAACAAAAGGAGTGAAATACTTTACTTTAAAAAAAAACGGAGAGGGGAAACGACTTGTTGGGAGTGCGTAAAGTCTCAGAGCAGTGTAAATAGTGGTAGTAAATTTTGGTAAAGAAACCACTGGAGAATTCTTCTTCAGCACAGCTCCCTTTTGTTTTAAAAACGCTTGACTTTTAAGGGAGGGCCAAAAAACAAAAGACGAAATTGTAAAAATGAAGAAGAAGAAAAGGGGGAAGTGGGAAAAAACTCCGACAACATAGTATCTCTATTTTTCTTATCGATGGTATGATGATATGTACTGATACTCAAGGAAGGATATTTCTCTGGAAAGAACTAAGGAATAGAAACAAACACGTACACTCCAAAATGGGACCACTTCTGGCTTCATGCAATTCTCTGTGGAGCTTCGGAATAAAGGTTCTACTAAACGATAACATTTCAGCAACAAAAATTGCTCCAAGATAAGCTCCCTAACTCGCTTCTTGGTTTTGGTAACCCTTTCGAAAAAAATATTGGGATATCTTTACTTGAAACTTGACTCCTTCCACTTTACTCTTTAGTTTTGTGGAAGAAGAGGACGAGTGAATTGAGGAGCCGATTTGTAAAGCTGTCTCCATAAATATATAATAATACCAGGACGTGAATTCTGCTACATTTTTTTGGGCCGTTGTACTGCTATTTTCCAAGTTGAGAAGTTGTAAAAGGTTGTGTGACGAACAACAAAAATAAAGAAGTCATCCACGCAAAAATATTTATGATGGTCATTTCATCACTATTTTTTCTTCTTCAGTTGACTGTTTACTGTCACTTTTATACTTGCACGACATTCACCATGTCTTTGTTCACAGCGAATGAAAATGAGACGAGGAGGAAAAGATGGAGCATGGCTTTATAGCACTCCGAAGAAGAAGTAGGACGGCATTATCTTTTAAACAAAGGGATAACCCCAGAGAAAAGCAGCGAAGATCTTTTCCATTTTAAAATGTACTATCTCTATGCAATGCATATACAATTCTTTATACTTCACTTTTTACAACTCACTTCCGCACAAGATTCTTTTTCTTCTAAACTGTGCTAGCAAAGGAATGCGTTGTTTTCGGTGGGACATTTTTATTTTTGTTTTGTTCAAATAAATAAGTACACAAGAAATATTATACAGAAAGGAGGAAGATCACGTATTTTTCTCTTTTGGCTTTTGTGTGTGTGCGCGCCTTACATATTTACTAATATTGTCCCATGTTGTTTTGATACTGTTCTGTCTTTTGCCTGCCGGCTTTTACCTCCTTGTCTGTCAAGAAGTCAACAACGGAAGGAACGCGAGGCATAAGAGGACGTGTGTGTTGTGAGCATATCAAGACAAAAATATACAGTTCCCTTGAGACCAACAATAATATGAGACCCGACTTGAGAATTCTCTAGATTTTTTTGTGTTTAAAGGATATTAAATAATGTACATTTTTACATGAACAAAAAATGTAATATATACTACTACACATAATAATATTGTAGCAGAACAAAAAAGGTTTTTTAGATTTTCTATCCTCTTTTTTTAAGAGAAAGAAAATCAACTCGCTCCCTTTGTTTTATTTTCCAAAGCATTATTTCACCAAATCGTTTCACTCTCTCTCTCTCTCTCGTTCTCTCTTCAATAAAGTATGACGGAAAAGATTGAGCAAGTGAATTTCAACAGTTTTTTCTGACTGAAGGAAAAAATGTAGACAAATAAACTGTCATCAGAATCACATCCATTTCAGGTTGAAAAATTGCCTCAAACTATGTAAAAAGGGAAGGTATGCTTTCTCATGTTGCGTTTGATTGCTCCACCAAACGAGCAGGAAAAGGAGCGTGCTTTCTGAGAGGAAATATTTTTAAAATACTTCTTTTCTCCCATTCCGTCTTATTCCTCAAATATAAAGTAAGTAAAAGTGAGTTTGTTGACTGGAAATCATTTAGGCAACTTACTTGAAAGATCATGATTTGTTGGTGTTTCCTTTCAAAATGTCAAGATAACCTAACTCAGTTCACATTATGTCTCTTATGTGCACCTTATTGAAAACGAACTTTAGGAAAGAAGCTGTAATCGGATAGTCAATTAAGTATTCATGTGACGAAAAAAAGTAAAGAGCAAAGTACATATTGTATAAAGCTTGTGCACATGTAAGCCGCTTACTCATGTTCATTCTAAAATGTAAGTCCCCAACACAAGGTTCTATTGTTTGGTTCCTGCAGTGATAGTGATTCTCCCACAAGAAATTAATATAAAATTATGATTATCATTTCTCGTGTCTTCGAATGGAAATGGATGATGACTTTGATGGCAATTTTTTGCTGCAGCAACCATAATCTCTTCCGTCCAAAGCAGCAGAACTTACCAGAAGGAAACGGAAAATAATATAAAATGAACACGACTCCACATTACTCTCTACTTCTCCACACTAGCCAGAATTTCACAGAGAAAGAAAATTATCTGAAACAAAAAAATGAAAACACAGAGTATAGACCTTTTTAAATCAGGGAAGCCCCACTTACTGATTCCCGAAGTGAAAAGAATGCAATATCATTTTGTACAAAAACCTTGTATACAAGTAAGTATTTCTCTCTTTCTCTCTCTTTTACTTGTGGAAACTGGAGACTTCTACATCATCATCAGCCTGTCATCGTTTATTCGTAGGAAAGCATGAAGTATGGGATGCTGTTTTCATCTGAAAATTTGTTGTACTTACATATATGAGTGTGTACTTATATGTGGGAAATGATCATCGTGATCATCATGGTTCTGATATAATAAAAAGAGCAAAAGCAATCTTTGCATGCCGCTATTGAATAATTAAAATGTTTCCTGTGTGCGCAGACAATCTATTAAATAATATGGATGTAGGAAATAGATAGATACTCACACAGTACCGTACCGACCGACCCAAAAATTTTCTGGAATTTCTCTTATGGTTGTTGAAAAAGAAGCATGAATATTTCGGGCAAAGTAGGTAATTCATTGGAAGACTAGCTTGAAATGTTGTGGTTATACAGGAAGTGTGCTTCTGATGTAAAGTGTGTGTGTGTGTGTGTGCGGTACTGTTACATCGTTATCATATCACACTAGTATTTATTTAAAAAAAACCAGCGTTTTTGGAGCATGATTTTGTTCGGTGGACGATACAAAAAACTGATATGATGTTATCATAGTATTTTCTGTACATGAGGATCTGTTTTTTCTGCGGAAAGAGGAAAACTGGAAAAGGATTGGAAATGTAAAGGAATGTGAAAGGTTGTAACTATCAAAACTTAACACTGTTTTTCCAGGGCGGGCGGGGGAGGATGAAAAATGAATTAAAATGGTAATCGTTCCGGGAGTCTGCCTTCGTGTCCATTCAAGTTATATTTTTTTGTTGTTGTGATGTGCAGCATACATAACTAGTTATGCATATTTTTTTTGGAGAGAGAGATTCGAATATTTTTCCAATGTTTAGATAGTGGTTCACGAAAGCACTAGAAGTCAGGAAATATGTAAAGTTGGTAGTTTACAGTGTAACATTTACTAAAACGTGAAAAATACCGCTGTTTTCACAGAATTCCTTTGCTGAGAGATGTGCTTGTACTTGTGTGTGTGTTTTTTTTGTAAAACGTGGCAATTTACACATCTTGTCGACTCTCTTGCCACCACCGACCACACCGATTGAATTGAGATGGATGTGTATAAAGCTAGAAAGAGGACAAGGGAAGTTCAAGTTTGAATCTTGAGTGTTTTCCTTTGAGATTTTTTCTCGTCTTTCAAACTCATGGATCTCCATAAAAAACTGCATAGCAAACATGCTAATGTTCCCTTTTCACCGTCAAGTCGTTATTTTTTTTTCTTTTGGTGTGTGCTTTCCTTTAAGCCAATTTCCATCATGCAGTTTGCGATAAAAATGAAAGTGTATTTTTAGGTGTCTATTGCATTTTTTTCTTTTATCCTTGAAGACATTTTGGAGGAGCTAATGTCTTTGTTTCTTCGTGCATTGTAAAGAAACTGCAAAGGTTAAAGAAAAAATTTCCACAGGCCAATGCATACAAATGTCCATGAATTTTTCTTTACTTCCTTTCCGATCCAACAGATCACTGGAATGAACAAACAGAACACGATATTTTTTTGTATCACTATTTTTCTTGTAAATGGTTTGTTATCTATTCGTACCTCCATTATGTTGGCGCTGGCACATAACACTGCTGATGCTTTTTCCTTCCTTCCTTCCTGCCTCCGTTTTCAAATGAATGCACCAATAAACAAGAAGGAGATATGGACACATACCTTTAAAAAGAGCTAGCATGTGCACATTTTCATTTCTAAGCCATTTGATATCACTTGGAAAATACTACCAATATCAATTCTTGTGGATGCATTTTTTTCTGCGTGAGAACTAGCCTTGAGAATGAAAATTGTTTTCTTTTTTTTGGAGTCTCGAAGAGTTACATGTAAGCTATGAATTGTTCTTGAGGAAATGAGAAGATAAGGAAATGAAAGGCGAAGGGTAGTTTTCGCTTTTATTGAGATATAGATCCCTGCGCGGGCTATTTGTACCGTGCTTATCCAGATTACAAACACACTCCTTGTTTCCGGGGATTTTTTTTCAGGTTATCTTTGTGTAAAAGTCTGGAAGTTACACACACACGTTCCAGTTCCCAGTTGGTCCATTACAAGTATTCCTATTTCATTTTTTTTGTATTTGTCTGCCAACGAACCGTACCATAGAAAGCGGCAGACTTTTTTTCTATACCGTTTTCTGTAACTTATCCCGAGAAAAATAATGTTAGGCTACCGTTGTAAAGTCCGAGGAGAAGTAAGTCTTGCACGGATCTGCAAGTTCACAAGTGTGTTCGTAATAAACTAAAAAAAAGGACATCGGTACAAAAAGCCACGAGGTCCACTTCTTTCCTCTTCACCACACGTTTCCAGTTCCTTTTTTTCGGGAGGCGAAAAACTATAATAAAAAAAGAGGGGAAGAGGACGAGGAGTAGTAAATAAAATCCAACGGCACTTTCCTTCTCCTTTTTGGACACAATTCTCTGGTATGAATCCTCCGGGTAGCCATTGAGGAAAGCAAATCATAGGAAAATATTCTTTCTTTAGTGTGCACACATATTGCTACTACACATATCTTGGAATGCTCCATAATATTCCGTGTTGTTGTGTGTGCTTCATGTTACGTTATATTTTTTGTGAGGCGCAAATAAAAAATGCTTTAGCATATGGCATACTAGGCCTACACAGACACACGGATCTCTTGTCTAGCATACATTTACACGACTCTTGGGCATTGCTCATGCACTGACACCATTTATGGAATGAATGATGACCGCAAGAGCTCGTGATAAGAATATTTGAGAGCTATTTTGATCACTTTTATTGCATTTTTCTCATTCCTTTAGTGGCTCTAGATTAGGAAGGACATAGCCTTTTCCACTTTAGTTTTGCAGGGCAAGTGTAAAATATGGACTCGGTGGAGATGCGAACACTCCACACACACACACAACATATACTCACGGATTACTTTACAAATTTAAGTGACAGAAAAAGCATAAAAAATTGTACTGCCAAATGGCCATGTTTGAATGACGACAGAGCTTTCCATAAAGCAGAGCCTAAATGTGGATCAAAGAAGTGGTGCAATTTGTTTTATTTCAAAAATTACTCTTGTTGAAAAGTACAAGCAGCAAAGAATCTTTTTGAAAAACTTGACCAAGGTTTATTTATGCACACGAGGAAATATAATGCTTACTAGTTTAATTACACTTCAAAAACTCATCCATTTCATTCAATCAATCCATCCAACTGTGTCAATAAAGTCAAATACTAAATCTTTTAAAGGTGTAACAACCCCGACTAATTTGTGAATACAACATCAATATAACGGTCTTGTATCCCATAAATCTCGTGAAGAGGATCAAACCAATACACTTTTATTACCACAGTGCTCCGAGGCTACAATTCCGTACAATGATTCACGTCAAACCGAAACTTATAATGATTGAACCTAATAGGTCATCCTAAAGTTCACATTATTATCCTTTCTTAAATGGCATATCATTGGGGGGAGAAAAAAAGTTAAGCAATAAGGCGTACTTAATAGCATTACTTACTTCTTCAGTCGAAGCAACAAAAAATGACCCTGTTATCAGATCACTGCAAAAAAAAAAGACCCAAGGAAAAAAAATGGTCAGGAGGATACCCTCGCAGTATTTTTTTTCTAAAAGAAGACTCAATTCACAGAAGAAAATCACAAAAATACCTTGAAATACCTTGGAATAATGCGAGAGTAATAAAAGTAAACTACTTCTCTCTCTCTCTCAACATTTTACTACTTTTCAAGTATAAACCTGGGATAATAAAAATTCCCAAATTATTGTATCGACTGGTCCGATACATAGGCTTTTATGTAAGTTAACTACACAAAACGGATGATGATTTGCTCTGAACAGACCAGGGAGCCACTACTACACTGCCTGGTGTTTATAAGGAAGCCAAAAAAACTGGAGCAGCAGGAGAAAAAGCGAAGAAGAGTAATAATATGGATTGGTAGCGAGAGAAGTAGTAGAATAAACCAATAAAGTAAATTATCTATTGAGTTGCAAGAAAAAAAGCGCAATCAAGTTGAACCTCATAGATGTGTAATAACAGTTTGAGTATATAAGAAGAAGTATAGGGAAAAAGCCTTACCCTTTCTTGCTCCTTCGGTTTTTTTGTATCCTTTCATTGAACTCCGTTTTCTTTCTATCCTTTTATTCACTCTTATACATTACTGTTGCGCGATGCGTCTGGTTGGTGAGTCTCGTCTGTGTAGAGAGGAGGAAAGGGTCATTATTATATAAGTTAGAAGGAGCAAACAAAAATATCGCGTCGTTGTGTTAACTTTATGGGATGTGTATGTGTGTATTGGATAGTATGATTATTGCGAATGTTTTTAACTTCTCTTCTTGCGACTCACCTTTTTTTGGCCGGTCTTTTCTTATCTCACCTTTTCTTAATTTACTCGCTTCCTTGTGTGCCTCTCTCCTCGGCCCAGTTTTTTTTTTGGTTCAGTCTATTGAGAAGTGCTGGAGAAATGACCACATTTTCACCTTAACAGTTCAACAGAAAAAAAGGAGATCCGAAAATGGTTCATGTTATACTTACATGGAGCATACGGAATATTTATATGTGTGGAGCGTTCTCTGGCCCATTCATCAATCCAAACGTTTTATAGAGATAGATAGATAATAACATACAAAAAAAGGATGAGCACCACCAACAAAAAAGTAAAGTTTGGGAAGTAGAAGGTATCCATTCAAGTGGAGCAGATGAGAGAGGACAAAACTCGTCCCGAAACTATTCAGATCCATTAAAGATACGTACCTTTTCAATTCGAAAAGCCTAATTCACCATAATGACGATAAATGAAGAATTGAAATTTATGTGGATATAAAACGATAGATGTTGGTACACACACAAATGAAAATTGTGCCATACATCTTACCATTAGCCATTATTGTTTCTGGAGTTCTTCTTTTAATATTCTATATTGAACGAGGAGACAAAAAATAATTCCCTTTATAATATGCTTCTCCTTATTAAGGCGAGCAAAGCGGTGTAAACTCATTGTCTTCCTTGTGTCCATAATTCTCATTTTCCTGATAAATTCGCCCAAGTAAGTGTCCTTTCCTCCACCTTCATCAATAATAATAACGAATTAAGGAAGTGTAATATTAATATCATAGTAGTGTCCATTTCACACGATAAGTATTTAAGAAAAAGAGACATTGTCTCTTTTATGGACCATAGTGCTATATAAATTTTCACGCATCAACTTTATTGCAAAATCGCGGCAAAGTCTACAAAAAAAGACTTACTTTACTCTCTTGATCCATGCGATGTGGCCGCACACAAGGCAGGAGTCACACGGTGACAACAATGCAAGAAAATATACTACACAAAACGTTATCCTCTTTTTTTTGCTCCAAAAAATCTCTGCTTACGGATCTGTCTCCCTTTCTGGCAAGTTTACAACTTTAAGTGTGTGTTTTGCGTGAAGTGAAGCAGCATCAGCTCAGCACTAAGAAGTTGAGAGTGACCGACAGAAAAAAAAGTCAAGTAGACTTGTTAAGCATGGCTCGCATGTAAGTCTCCACACACACATACATCCACTTCACCTTACTAAAATTCTCAGATAGGCTCTCTCTTCACAGAAGAGCAACAGAGGCAGAGCAAAAGATATTCAAAGACACTCGGTTACTTCATCTCAGTTGCCTGTGAGGCTTTGAAAGGGAAGCATCCACCTTGCTGCTCTTCACCTCGAAGTTGCACCAAGCATGCATACATCTCAGAGGATAAATATTCTTATCTTAGCAGACTAACAACAAGAAAAAGTGGTACTCATGTAGTGTCACTTTGGTGGAGTGAACTTGATATTGATAAAACATACATTTTGTTCGTCTTGAAACTTGAAACAATATATTCCTCGTTTTATAAGAAAACACATTCATTGAGAA
The DNA here is from genome assembly GCA_027744215.1 of Troglopedetes dispersus. Taxonomy (NCBI): domain Eukaryota; kingdom Metazoa; phylum Arthropoda; class Collembola; order Entomobryomorpha; family Paronellidae; genus Troglopedetes; species Troglopedetes dispersus. Next base: position 4,524 of record JAHZNF010004057.1, on the reverse strand, counting down.
GAAAAATAACTTTTTTTTGCGAGAAACAAAAAAACAAAGAAGAAAACTGATTCAAGAAAGTAAAACCCTGAAAGAAGTTATATTCAGTGCATCAGAAAAAGATATTCCAATCACAATAATATTATTGTTTGCTCGTGTGTACGAAAAAAAGTAAAGGAAAGAAAAAAAATTGTTAATGTCTCTTCCGCTAATGAAGACCACACACTTGTTTCCTTTTTTTTGTTTCAAACTATTTTTTGTGAAAAAGTGTGAAGACAGGGAGAAAAGTTAGAGAAGATTTTGTTTTTGGAACAGAGAACGATTGTGCTGAGGAATGAAAAAAGGATTTATTTTTGCAGTTATTACAAAACATAAATATTATATTTCGTTTCAAGGCAAAAGTTCCTCTGTTTCGGTGAAGTTTTACAAGGAATGGAAATATTGTCCTAGTCAAAAAAAATAAGGAGGAACGGACTAATGTGCACATCTAATGTAATACGCACACATCACGCAAAGCAGTCATAACTTTGGCCCGGTTTCCTGTGACACAAGATTATCATCTTTTTTTTTAAAAGGAAGAGAAAAAAACTAGTGCAGGTCATCATCTTCATATCAAAATTCCGACAAGTTCTTCTACAATCCTCTGAAAAATTCCATTCAGCTCAGAAGAAAGGTGGACGGATCCTAGTTTGGTTGAGGACACTAATAAAATAGTTTTTTTGTCTGCGATCACAAGACAAGTGAAAAACATTGCTTGATATGATCCTCAAGAAAAAAAATACGGAGGGAGTGTGTTGCCCTGCTGTTCGCAAGTTTTTTTCTCTCTCTCATCGCAGCACATAAATAAAAGTAAATATAATTTAAAGAAAAAGAAACTATATTCCATAATATACTTTTCATGATATCATTCCATCTCCATTTTGCTCCCCTTCATCTTCATCTCCAAAAAAATGTTTTGGGCAAAAAAAATAAATGTATTTATATGAAGGAAATATAAAACCTAAGCCAACCACAAGGAAATCTTGCTTGGATAACTGCTTGTCCACAATAGGTCATTCCACGCTGGAATTTTTATAGACATTTATGTGACTCACTCAGTTTGGTGTCTCCTTACGCACTTGTGCTTCATATTCATTTTTTATTATAAATAACAGTTTTCAACTTGACTTACCCACTTCTCAGCTTGCTTCCTTGTACGTGCAAGGCATCCCATCAAATGACTGGAATCCTTGGATATCACATTCTTTTCTTCCAGTCGTTTTCGTCCCACCAAAAAATACCCCATCTGAAATAATAGACATAAGAGAAGAAAAAATAAAGAATACAGAAGAACAAGTCCCCTCAGCTCACTCGCATCAAACCTCCGGTTGACTCACCAGGTGACTTTGGAATTTGAATAAAAATATTTACGAGAGCTTCAATTCACAAAAGAGAGAGAGTAATAGATACCCAACTACCAATATTTTCTCTCCTCCTCTTTTTTGGGTTATTGTTGTGTGTGTCAATGTATCCAAATATTACCAATTTTGACTTCATCTATCACTACTCTACAAACATCCTATCAAAAGTAAATGATCTTTTAGAATTATTATTATTATTATTGAAAATCGAACAGTGAGAGAAAGAAAACCACATGCTTTTTCGTATTCACCAAAACCATTTCAGTCTTCTTTTCGTGTCCTCCTCATCTCAACAAAATACCATTCTTGTACTTTTATGTAAAGAAGAAAAAAGTGACATCTGAACATTACGCACTATTATTATTATTTTACTAAGAAAAGAGCAGAGTTGGAAGAAGGTTGGGGAAAAAAGTGATGTGTTGTTGTCGTGTTTCCTTCGAATTGTAAATAATACACATTGAAAACGTAAACCACCATCAACTTTACCACACGTCCACGTCCTTTTTTAATGTGAAAGGTATCCACCAAGAAAAGAAGACCCTTGGAGATCAACTACTAAAACTAATAACAATAATCTTTGAAAGAAAAATTTGAAAAGGAAGGAATCTCTGTGTTTTGGCCAAGCACAAAAGAAAAGGGAAGAAATCACTTTGCGAGCCAATGAAAAATCGCTGTGAATATTGGAAAGAAGAAAATAAAAGGTGGCAATCTCAATAATCCTAATAGCCTCAGTCACTCAAAAAAATATATATTGGTACAGATACGCACATGGAAATAAAATTCTGCTCGATTGCAGCCAGTCATCTTGAGAGTGGAACGGTGAACACACGCGGAAAAACCACATCCTCATTTTGCATCAATGGAGAAACGGAAGTAATTTTTATTTTAGAGAAAACAATCAAATCACCATAAAAAAGTTTTGTACACAGATCAACGCATCATTTAGCAGGCGACCATCTACCTAAAAAAACAATCTCCATTTTTTTCCTCCGAAGCATCCATCATATCAATAGATTACGTAATAATAATAAAATATTATCGGGCAAAAACATCCATTCATTCCTTTTTCGCCGATGATGCTGATCGCTCACGTGGTCTTCCAAGGTGTTAGTGGTAATCGTGCTATTTTGATTGATTGAAGATTTATGATCAGCACGCACACACCACACGAATCAGCAAGCTTCTTCCGGGATATCATAGACGAAGAAGAAGAAGAAGAAAAAAGTATTTTGTACCTTTCTCCGAAAATAATATTTTTTCTTCCTTGTAAGTTTCAACTATATAAAAAATATCCTTCTCCAAGTCTCGCGGGACTAACAACGAAGAATAAAAAAACCTCCCGCGTGGGCTACGATAAGGGAAAGAAAAAAAGTAAAAGAAATTTATGGGATTTATTGAAACACACCACGAACGAGAAACATTATTAGAAGGAAAAAAAAGAAGGAAGAAGAAAAGCGGAAACCACAAAAATATATTATAAGCCGTGCGTATTAGGTACTTATCTAGTGCACTCCTCTGTGGTCTCGTATGATCATCACGATCAGGACGACAAGAAAACCTCCAACACAATATTTTTTATATGCAGTTATGTGGCCATATTTATTATAAGAAGACTCCTCAAGAAAGAAAATAACCAACAGTACGGGAGCCAGCAGCATGCTTATCATCAATAAAGAAGAACGAAACATTAGTCCAAATAGAGTAAAAAAATAAGAAGAGAATTGTACGATGTAATATGAAAAAAAACGCTCCATCTTTTTGGCTCATCCCTTTCAACGAAAAAATCCATCAAAATATTAGAGAGAGAAGTGATCTGCACACGGATTACTTCACTTCAATTTTCGCTGCTCCGCTATTTTTTTTCCTTGTGTGTTCAACCTCGCCGCTGAGATATCAATAAGTATTCCTGCCACACAACCAAAGCCAAACAGAGCGGTGTCGACGAAAAAAGAAAAGATGAAATAACCTTTTGAAAAAAAAATATTGAGAGAAAAATTCCATAATATAATATACTAATATCCATATCAATACCCAGCCTTTTTTGCATCTCTTCAAGGAGTTGAGCAAGACGCGCCGTAATTTCATATGATAGACTCATGTAGCCAAAAAAGTTAACTTGCTTGCTTTTTTTTCTTCGCCCGGTATTCTTTTCTGGGTAAAAAAAAGTATTGAACAAGTGAAGAAAAAATAGGTTCGAGAAAATGGATCAAAACGGTACTTGCTACAATAAGAATGAAGACTACTGCAGCAGCAGCAGCAGCAGTCGCATCATGGATAAGAACAACTCGTTCATGATGATCACAACGAACAAGACCACAGGAAGTCTGAGAAGAATCAGGATAAGAAGACACAAGGAAGCAGGAGGAAGTTGGAGTTGGTGGAGCACAGGCTATTATTCCAGCTCCGTGATACTCCTCTTATTCTGGTTGATTTTATCAGTTGGTTCCTCCATGGCAGTTATGGCTTATCAGAATGATTTATCTGTCATTCCGGGTAGTGCTATAAGTGGAACTAGTGTTAGTAGACATGGCTGTGTGTGGTCAAGGACAGATACTAGTGGAACCAGTTCCAATAGCAATAGTGATAGTATCAATGGACAACAAGCGATTTCCCCACGCAAAGGGATGTATGCCCCGGATCCATTTCAGACTCAGCAACAACACCAGTCAGGAACGAATCTGAGAACTTTCCCGTACTCCTCAGCAACTTCCCTAGTTTCTTCCTCGTCCTCACAAACTTTCCCTGTGTCCACTTCTTCAGGAGGAGTGCTGACACTCTCGTGTAGTATAAGAACGCTGAACGCCGACTTCCACAATTACACACAAACTCTGTTCACCCGTGAGCAGGTGGAGCAGGCTCGGGCAGCACGTGTACAATGCAGCGACAAACTGTTGTTTGAGAGCTCACTCTCCACCAATCAGAGCCTGTTCCAGTTGAGAAACTTGCAAGAAGTGGAAATTGACAAGTGTAAGATTCGAAAAGTGCCAAAAGCAATTTTTTCTGGACTGACTCAACTCAGAAGGCTCACTATTCACACTGATAATGTGCAGTGGTCGCCTCTGGTTGGGTTGGAAATTGAGTCTGGAGCTTTCCAGGGGTTGGGGCAGTTGGAGAGTTTGGACTTGAGTCATAATAATATTTGGAC
>JAHZNF010004056.1:0-13939 GCA_027744215.1 Troglopedetes dispersus | reverse complement strand
CAGAGCAGAAGCAAAGGCCATTCATAAGAGGAAACAAGACAGCACAGCAACAAAGGAAGGCACAACCGCGAAGAAAGTTGCAAAAGCTTCTACATCCAGCTCCTCTACTTCCTCATCAAACCCGAAACCTTCTGGAACACCTTCGAAAACCGTTGACGTACTGAAGAAGAAGAAGAAGTGACTGTATTACAGTGACCAATGGCTTTTTAAGTAACTCTAGACTAAATATTTCTAGGTATTCAATATTTTAACGTTGTCAACTAAAATGAAATACTCTTAGTAAAAACCTATTTTACCATTCCGAACTACAATATTTCTTAGCTCATTTTTTAATAATAATTAATAATAATAATAATAACTAACCTATGCCCGCAGTGGTCCACACCCAGTAAGTGTGCAATAAGGACATCCCACTTGTCTTCGTTTCGGGAAGTGCCGGCAGTGAATATTTTGTTGCGAAGGGTATGATTCACGGCGCGGTCCACTGTATCCAAGTCCCACGCGTTGAAGGAGGGATGCGCCTCCACGAAAGGGGATGTAAAGTACGCGGGAGGGAATAAGCTCAACCAGGTATCGTCGCCCAGGAAGGCCAGCTTCTTCCCCGTGGCATTCAACTGGTAGATAAGGCTGTCTTCTTCGATTTCATAACTACGTGCAACAAGAATTAATTAAATTAGCCTCCTCGGAATAAATGTGTGCGTTTATTTAATAATAGGTATACCATCTTTTAGATTACCTGTTAAAATTCGCACTGGCACGAGGACACTTTGCTTTTCCTTTTCGCATCATATCCGTTTCCTTTCCCTCCACCACCCTTGCCTTGATTTTGGAAGGTTTGCGATTGTTTACCTTTTTGCTGCTCATTATTACTGTTCTGGTCGATGACTGAGGACAAGAAGGACATTCTCCGGACAAAGTCGTAGCGGAGAGCGTCGACTAGAATTAAAATGGCTTTTTTGAAGACTGGTGACCGGTTGCACCAGGAAGCTGCCTCCGACAAGTTCCCCAAGAGTTCAACACGCTTTCTTGGGTCATCTTCTTCATGGTGGTGGTCATCTTCGTGGTGATAAGGATTCCCGTAGGATGTGTCCAGACATGGCCCCGCCTTGTCCGGAATGATTTGTCTGTTGAGGAGGAATCCACGAGAGAAGACCAATGCGCCGATAATGATACAGTAGGAGAGGAAGGAGATCACACTGATTATCTGCACCTTGGACATGTCACCAACCGGTTCCCCAATCCCAATTACGCGCGAGTGGCGAAGGAAGAGGATTTAGGGCTCCAGGGGCGAAGGAATTTTGGGTCGGGAGAAGCTAATTTGTCACTGATCTGGTGGTAATGGAAATAAGGATAACGACGGCTGCCATCTCGTCTTCCACTTCACCATATCTCTTAAAAGTGTCGTTGTGCTTCCAAAAACTAAGAAATCAGCTGATTGATAACCTCCATCAATTTATGAAATGTTGCCTCAGTGCTTGCTGTTTGCTTCTTCCAAATCTGAAAAATACATATATTATGTTATTTATGATGTTAATCAATACGAGGCTGGCGGCTGGATGCCATGATAATGATCCTTATTCTACAAATAAATACATTCCATTGTAAGTAAGCTCAATAGCTCAAGAATTCACAGAGACAGAATTAAGATGCGTCTAAAATTAAAAGTTTGATGCGGAAGTAGAGGAGCTGGATGTAGAAGCTTTTGCAACTTTCTTCGCGGTTGTGCCTTCCTTTGTTGCTGTGCTGTCTTGTTTCCTCTTATGAATGGCCTTTGCTTCTGCTCTGCTGCGACTACTACCTATGTTTGTTTCCATTTGCTTTCCAATAAAGAAATTAAAAAAAGGTTTAAAAGGTGCTAGGATGGTCTCATCATCTCTACCAGCCACGTAGGCAGCATTAACAGTTCCGTTAATAGTCCGAACTTTTCCTTTGTCCAAATCACATGTGATCCCACCCTCTTCCAGTAGATTAAATGGATCATACAGCGTGTCGTCATTATCAAAGAGGTCATAGTTGGATGCACTTAGCCGTCCTCTGAGATGGAGACCATCTAAATTCCTGTATAGGAAAACCTTGCCCACTCGGTCTGGCACGGGGACTTTTGACTCCTTCATATAAACAATCTTCCCTTTGGGTGGAAGGAGAATGAGAGTGATGATGATCACACTCCAATTGTTGATAGCGATATTTGTTCTTCAACTTCAAACGTAGCCACCTGTCGATTTATCTCAGAGGTCACAGGCACGCAATTTGTCATTACGTAGGTTCTGTTCCTATCGTCCATGTCTTTGCAATAGTTAGCGGCAGGGGCGACGTGACCAAATTGATATTTGGTGCCGTCATAGTCAAGTGGATGAGCTTGCTTGTCTGCATAAAAAAAACAAACTTAAAGCAAGGTTTTGCATTGGTTTTTTTGAGAACAAATAATTTAGTTGCTTTCTTTTGTTGCAATTTATAATGTTTGTAAGTAGAACAAACTCACCAAAGTCATAGTAAACGTCACGGACAAACAAATACTTGGCACCAGAGCCCTGTTCCCAAGTCATGCTCATGCCACGAACTTCGAACAAGCTGACGTACTCAAAGGCTGCCTTCGCGATGGGATACTCTTCCTGTGACCGGATGACGTACTTGCCATATGATAGGCCATTGTCATTGAATGAGATGACACCACCAAACTGTTGATACAAACCATGTATTTAAACATTTATGTTCTTCAAAAAGAATGAGAAGTAGTTTAAACTTTAGATATTACATATTGAAATATACTTACCTTTGTTTTGAACTCATCGGTCACAAGTCTATTATCAATTGCCCGTATCGCCTTTGGAACTTGAGCATCGGTTCGTAACAAGTACTGTCTATCTCCATTTCTGTGTAACTTATTGTGGTGTTCCCATAATGGGACATTATGAAAGCTAACGTTGCACGGGACACAAACTTTCTTTTTGCTGTGAACTTTGATTTCATGTAAATATCTTTGTCGTTTTGATTCAAAATTTTTGTCACATCCTTTTGAACACCTGAAAGCCATTTTTGTAAAAAATTAACAACTGCGAATCAAACTTTATAATTAATAAAATAAAAACACTGGGCCAGGTACGAAGGAATTTGCGGTGCCGTTTTCCAAATGATGGACAGAAGCCAAAATCGTTTTATCTCTACTCACAACGACATAACTGTATACTGTGTATACTGACTACTGACTTGAACATGAAATTGTTCTTTTTTTATACATATTACATATTATTGGTTTTGTCCTGTAAGTACACATAAAACCGTAAACCAATAATATGTAATATCTTAGCTCGACTCTCAACTTTGACTAATTTATTTACAAAAAGACTCTAATGTAATTTTTTGCGGTCACAGATACGGGCCCTCCCATCCGGAAATGAAGAGAAAGTTGGACGAAGCCGACGGGGTAATTGAATATGTCTTCGTGTGCAATGAGCGATGATACCCTTCTTGTAATCTTTGGAGATCACGGAATGACGCATACAGGGGATCATGGCGGCGACTCCCGAGACGAGACTGATTCTGCTGTCGCCTTTATTACAAAATCACGAAGGGGAATGGGAACTGTGAACATGTCTCCAGCCTTCCAGTGCCCTTCCTATTCCAATGGAATTTCCCAGGTTGACTTGGTACCAACTCTGGCAACACTGCTGGGCGTGCCCATTCCTTTCTCCAGTATTGGCCAACTAATTCCAAACTTCATTCCAGACAAGAAGGAGCTTTACACGGATGCCATATCAGCGAATGCTGCACAAGTGGATAAATACATGACCCGGTTTGGACTTGGTTCGAAAGAAGATGGTGTCGGGAAGGATTTTCTGCTCCTCCAAGAAGCATTTCATTCTTTTCAGCTGAGTCGCACGAACGCCTCAGCCCGTGCCAGGGTGAACACCTTGGCGCACCGGTACTTAACTCAAGTGAAACACTTTGCGGTGTCCACCTGGACACAGTTCAATGTGCAAATGATCTACACTGGCGTGGTTATCGCCGCACTTGCCGCAACTTCTCTTCTAATTTATCTGATGAACGCGTACACGCTGCTCCTAGTCTCAACACAGTATTCAGTATTAGCTTGGTTGTGGCCTTCGCTCCCGCTTTGGTCTGTGCTCTCCACCTTCGTCAAGTTCGGAAGTGGAGGTGCCTCCAGTGGAAACCTCCTTTCAATCATCATCTCTACCTTTGGAGGTCTCTTCATGTTCCTAATTCTCCTAGCCTGGAAGCTTCTCCAGAATGTTGGGAAGATGAGAAAGTCTGGAGGTGGCGCAGGTGACAACAACGAGCTCGGCGACGCAGCAGCATTCCTGCTGTACGTGGCCACGTGCCTTGCCATGTTTTCGAACAGTTTCGTTATCAATGAGGGTTACATGCTTGGCTCGGTCCTGCTCTTGGTTGTCTTTCTTCACGTTCTCTTCTCATCGACGTCAACGCCATCTTTAAGTTCTGTGTCAAAACGAACCCTTCCAGAGGAAACTGGAGTAGTTACCAAAGAGGAGTCTGCGCTACTCCACACATTTCTTATGTGCAAACGCGTCAAGTGTTCTCTGATATGTTTCCTCATTGTGGCCGCACTCGTGCGCACGTGCTCAATCTTTTTCCGGTGTCGGGAAGAGCTCACCCAGTGTACGGAGGANGTGTCGGGAAGAGCTCACCCAGTGTACGGAGGAGTATCTCCTCCATAAGCAGCTGGCCTCCCTCCCAGAGGAGTGGTTGGTCCATAAATACGTGCGCTACAGTATTGCCCTCGTGTCGCTGGCGATCTTCGTAGTCGCTTTTAGACTTTGGATGCTTTACCAAAAGTGCTTATTCTCAAAAAGACCTGCGGCAATTGTAGCCAAGTTTATCCCTTCCCTGTTGGTTGTCCTCCTGGGGGTGTTCTGGGCCTTGCAGGGACTTCCCCTTATCAACACTGGGGCAGCCAAACTGCTCCGACCCATTTTAAACTACTTCCCGTGGGTGTTCCAAGCCTCGACTTTAGTCTCGTTGGTGCTAGTGTGGATGAAGCCTCTCTTTACAACTTCCGGCGGAGGGCAATTTCAGCCAGGACAGCCATTCCTCTTCCCTTCCGCTCCACTAACGGTGTGCGGCCAGTGTGCATTATTGTCTGCGAAGAAGATAAGGGCGAAGACGATTAAAGCGACCTCGCTTCCTCCGGCAGCTCAGCAACAACATTTTCTCAAGAACGGCATTGTCAAGAAAATTAATGGTCTTGCGTCTAAATTAGCTCCAAATGGAACCACGAAGTATAATCCACCACCACGTCCTCCACAAATTACAACCAGTAAATCCGTTTTTCTCGAGATGGAGCACAGTCAGGCTTATCATGATTCGGGTATGACTCCGGACGACTACTCCAGTTCACTCCTCCTCTTCGCCACTCTGGTTATCGTTTTAATGACACAAATCACATCGGTTGGAATAGCGCCAGCTGTTGCCATCATCATTCCGTACTTGATTATCTCACTTGTGGGGATTTTTCGGAATGCTCCAGACTCGTGGTGCTGTGCCATTGCCTGGACGTTGTGTTCCCAGTACCTGTTCTACGGAACTGGTCACCAGCCAATATTTTCTGCTATTCCGTGGGACTCTGCTTTCCTTTCGGTAACCGATGGCCAACAATTCACGGAGGCATCTGGATCCTGGATCACATGGATTCGACCGGCTGTTTCGATCCTTTTAAATCTTCACGTCTCGCAAATCGTGTTTTCCGTGGCGCTACCGCTTCTCGCTTATTGGAGTAACACGGGAAGTAGTCCGATGTGTCCCCATCAGCTTCAGGATCGAATGAATGGTCTGAACTGCCACGCACGAAGGAGACGAGCCTATGTCCTTGCTGGAAAGTTTATTTTACTTCATGGCCTCAAGGTAACGGTTGGTTTTGCAGTCTAGTTAAGGCCTTTCAGCATGTCTGCAGGTACTAATTTGCTCTCAAATTAATTTATTGCAGTTGTTGGCATGTATGGCCTGCGCGGGCTGGCACCGGAGACATCTGATGGTGTGGAAAATCTTCGCTCCCAAGTTTATATTCGAAGCGATCTCCTTCATTGTGACCACGTTCACCGTGATCTTCATTCTGGTCTTTGTCACGAGAATTGACTACATGTACCACCGAGACAGGCATAAGCGGACTCAGAGCGTTGCTAGCAATTGACGTATAACCAATCTTAATTGTAATTATTATCATTGGAATTATTGGGTCTACCTAGGTACTACTACTATCACTAGTGAGAAATGTAGCTTACATGTTTTTACCAGATTGTTAACTGAGATGATGATAATGATTAGATAGAAATTCAGTGCACTCGCATGGTCACAGTTATCAAAGACATTTTTTGAACTTTTAAGCAATTTTAATAAATTGTTATCACAGTAAAAATAGGAATTAACTATTGTTGCTGCTGCAAATTTGGAGTTTCATGTTTTTTCGTCACAGTTTACGTGTTTTAATGGCAGATAAAATAGTTACAAAGTTGTGAATAGTTCAAACAGGAAATTTTTAACAAACTAACGAGTAGAGAAATTTTAAGAAAACAAAACATGATAAAATAATTAGTTTGGGCAACACAATAAGGACAAACGTCTGTGATCTACTAAATCAAGCAATCAAGCATAGTCAATCAAAAAAAAAATTCCAGCGACAGAGGAAGCTGAGTGAAAAACAAGAAAAGGAAGCAAAAAAATATTCAACGAATAACCTTTTTTCAACAATTTCTCGGTAAAAAAAAGATCAATGATTATTACTACGAAGTATTTATATGTAGCAATTTTTTGTGTGCAAAGAATGGACTTGTAGCTGTAAGCAAGCAAGCATGCAAAGAAAAAAAATAATTAAAAGGATGAAGTTGAAACTATAATGTAGGTATGTCTATAGCTATTATGAGGTAGACCGCTCAAAAGTAAATAACTACCAAAAACATAAAGTGAAAAAAAATAATAATGAAATGTTATCTTTACTTGAATTTGAAGTTAGCATTTTGGGTAAAAAAGAAGAAAAGAGATTTTAACCAGAAAACTTTTAATCAAAAGCAATATTTGTGTGCGAAACTATGTATTTTCCAATTTAATTAAGCATCTTATAAGCAGACACTTGTTACATAATTTTACTTGACTACATTATATTGTTATTCGGGAAATTATAAGTGTTTTCCTTTCCAAGACTATCTTCATCTTACATAATATTCTGTTGAAAATATTTATACATAATATATCGTGTAGAAGTAGTGTGGAAATCATGGTTCCTTCTTTCTGTGTGCATTTTCAAAAAAAATCAAACCAAAAACATTCCTTGGGTGTGAACTATAATAATACGGTTTAAGTTACAGAGTGGATTTTCACTATTAAATTATACGAGTTTTCATGTAATTCCTCCGCGAGTCCTAAGGCTACTTTATTCCGAACATTTTCTTCATAATATCTGTATTTGATTCGAGGATGCATTGAAATGATAATTGAATTGAATGGCAACTTGGCTTAATTTTCTGCTAGGTTTAGGCCATGCTGTTTCACTTTTTTTATATACATGTTATCATTCTTATGGAGTTTCATTTAAGATTATTATTTCATTGTCAAAATTAAAGAAAAAGTTGATAATGCATTTATTTTCATACAATTTTTACACCTTTTGACTAGGATTGCACTCTGTCAAATGTATTATATAATTTTTATAAAGAATGGTCAGCAAGGTATACATAACATAGTATAGTATAGTTAGTTAGTAATAAGAAGCATTCAAGTTAGCGAATAATATTAGAAGTAATGTTTAGTCCAGACGAAAAATTTATTGTGGCCGCATGGGAATATCAGAGTATTGCGGATTTCTGAACAAGTGGAAAAGTGGGCAACACCAAGCACAAGTGAAATGGAAGTAACAACCAAGAATAAAAATTTTGAGTAAGATCACAATTATCCAGAGCCACCAGCTTTGTACGAATTCAATCATGGGGGACGTGGGAGATTGATCAGGAGAATGATTAGGTAAATGGTGATTCTGGTCAAAGTTACTTTTTTGCTCCCGTTTTGTCCATGAGCAGGGCTTTCGCGAGGAGTTCGAAGTCCACGGGATTTTCTGTGGTGGTGGGCTGGGTGCTAGTGACCTGTGGCGGGGTTGTGGGAGGCGGATGGGAACGAAATCGATGGTTCTTGCTGGAGTGGTTTGGTTTGCGATGATGAGACTTTTGTTGCTGCTGAAAATGGGCGTTGCTTTTTGTTCTAGCTGTGAGGGAAGAGGGTTTCTTTTTCGAGCTTTTAAATTTTTTCTTTTTGTGGGACTTTGCCTTATTCTTGTTAGTCTTGTACACTTGCTTTAGTTTGTTCACCATTTCCCGTTGCTCGTCTAATTTTAAGTCTCGGGTTTCCGGGGCAGGTTCGGGAGTCACGTAAATGTAAACTGGAGGTGGCGGGGTGGACAAATCCTGAAACGCAAAGTGAAAAAAAATTATCTCAGTGCTTCTCTTTACTGTTCTGGAATATTTTTGAGCTTGTGTGCAATATAATATTCACCTTTACAGAAATAATTGTTTACAGAATTACTACAGAATTTTTTTTTGAGGGAAAGAGGATATTTTGTGTGTAAAGTTTTTAAGTTACAGAAAGGACAGTCTTTTGAACGCCAAATTTGAAGAGTTTATGAAGCGGATTGCCCGGCTCTTTTGGCACGTTTGGCTCGCTGTTGTCATCTGTGATTAGCTCACTCTCATCAACTTGGGAATCTTTAGGCTCATCCTCTCCCTCTTCCTCTTCTTCATCTTCATACTCCTCATCCTCCTCTGCCTGTTTTTGCTTGATGGAGCGTGTCATATCACTGAGGAGCACTGTGTCCACCTGCTTCGCGAGTGCAGCTTTTGGAGATTCTGTTGTTGCCATTGCACTCGTCTGGTTCTGCACCACCTTCGCCAGCGTAGAAAAGAGCTTGGAAAGGAAAAGAGATTTCTGGGTGGTCCAGTAAGCTGGATCCAACACGGTTCCATTGGTCTCCATCTTTGGCCACGGGAGGATATCCTCGATTGGTTGTTGTGGAGCCGCTGAGGATGGTGAACCTGAAGGCAAGGCTACTCCTTTTGAAGGAAGAGGGTAGAGCGCACGTCTTCCACGGTACTTCTTGTTCCAAGGTCCACCATACTTTTTGTTCCAGGGTCCACCATACTTCTTCTTGTAATATTGGCCAATGGCAGCTCCCGGACTGGAATACATTGCGGATCGCGGAGCGAGATTGGAAATGGTGCGGTTACAGTCTTTAAGGATTTGCTTCAGAAGTGATGCAAATTTTGTGGGCGTCAAAGATGACAACTCTTCTGCAGTTATGGTTTTTTCAGCAGCGGGAGTTTCTGCCGGGATAACAGATAATTCTCCAGAAGTTGGGGCATCTGTGGAAGATAGGGCGTGGTCCTCCAAAAGTTTAGCCAGAGTCGGAATCGGGATTGTGGCTGTTGGAGGTAATTCAGCTGGGACGAGTTTGTTCGTGATGAGGTATTCAGTGAGATTCAAGGTTGGGGAAGGTGTCTCCAGAGGAGTCACTTCTGCAGGAGCAGATGGTGTTTCCGAAGTTGGTGCTGATGGGGCAGTAGGAGGAGGTGGTGATGGTGGGGGAAGCCATAATGGTTTAGTAGGGACGTAGTACGGATAAAATGGAATGGGTCGCATGACAGGAGGATAGAATACTGGAGGAGGAGCTGTGTCCACTGGAAGTGAAGGTGGAACGATCCCTTCTGAAGGCACTGCCTTCTCCAGTTCAATTAGCAGCGCAGCAATTTGCTCTGGAGGAAGGTCCACCTTTTCAACTCCATATTCCTTCAGAATCTCGTCAAGCATTGCCTCTGTTTCGGGATTAACTGGAGGTGAAGCTGGAGCTGGAGCCGTCATTGGAGTAGGTTTCTCCAATGCTTCTAACCAAGCCTCAATAGTCTTCTCTGATGTTTCGGGAGCCGTGATATCCGCCGGAGGTGGGGCAACTGGAGACGGAGCAGGTAATGGAACGGCTGCAGCAGTCATATTTGACTTCAGTTTGAGCCACTGTGTCCAAGGATATTCGGTTGTGCTTGGTCCACCAGGAACTATCGGAGCTGCCGGAAGTACCTTTGTTTTGTTGAGTTCTAGTTGAACCCACTCCAACCAGGCAGCTTTTAGTGGTGGCACTTCGCCTGGAAGAGGCGCACTTGGATTTCCAGTTTTCTCAAGAATCACCTTCGCCCATTTTGTCAGCAGTTTTTCTTCTGCTGGAGTCACTGGAGTCTCTCCTGTGGGAGGAGATACCGCAACCGATGCTGGAAGTGCTGCAGGTGGCGCTGGTGGAATAGCCAACGGCTGAGAGAGAAATGGCTGCATTTCTACGGGCAACTTTGGGAGAATGGTTGGAGGCAGAATGGTTACAACTGGAGGCTTTGGAGGAACGAGAGCCTTTTCACCTGGAGGAAGTGTTTCCAATGCAGTGAGAGATTCTACGAGTTCTTTAACTTCTTCAGGGGTCGCGACTGCCAAAACTTGACTCAGGACGGGCTCCGGAATTACAGACAAAATGGGGGAACTTGCAACCACTTGAGTGACTGGGAGCTGTGGAGAAACAACAGGAGCTGGAAGGGCCGCTGGAGGTGGAGAAAGTGGAGCTAATGGAACGCTGAGAGCGGGAGCCATTTCAAGTGGAAGACGAGCAACGAGAGAAGGTGGAATAATTGTTTCCACCTCTAAATTCGTTATTAAGGACTGTTCAGTGGGTGGCAAACTTTCTAATTTTGTTATGGTGTTCTCAAGTTGAACAATCTCTGCAGGAGTTGCAGTTGTTAAGAGAGTTGAGATGACTGCTGGAGGAACAACCGGATATAGTGCTTTGACTACGGTGGGTACCGCTGATGGTGGAATACCCGGGATATTGAGAGTGACCGGAACAACTCCTGGAATTGGCGCTGGAGAAAGTCCTGGAATTGGGGCGGGAGAAACTTCAGCTGGAATAATTGTTGGAGGGATGGCACCAGAAATAAATGCTGGAGGAGTGATACCTGAAATAGGAGCAGGTGGAATAGCTCCTGGGACTGGTGCTGGAATAGTGGTCTCTAGTGGTGTCATCAGCAACGGGGCAACCTGAGGTGGCAACTTGGAAAGCAATGATGGTGGTATTAGCGCACTTACCGGTGGGCGTGGCTCAAGTGATGGCGGAACTGACTCAACTTTTTTTATAAGGGTGGCGACTTCTGTTGAAGTAGCTTCTGAAATGATTGTGCTCAGAAGGGGTTCCGGTATGGCGGCAGCAAGGACTGGTGGAATGAGTTTTGTTGTAGGTGGAACCACCTCAGGTGACAATTTTGCTATCAACGACGGTGGAAGGATTGTCTCCACCTGGATAGCTGCAATGGCCGATTGTTGTGCCGGAGGAAGTGTTACAATCTGTTCCAAAGTTGTCAACAAAGCTGTTAGCTCTTCAGGAGTGATCTTGTTGAGAATTTCAGTTCGCGATGGTTCCGGAATGAGAGACATTGGTTCCGGCTTCTCTGCAGGAATTGTCACTGGCGTGCTCAGCAAAGGTTGGAGTTGGTCTGGAATCTTCGGAAGGAATGTGGCTGGAAGGAGTTCTCCAATTAATTTCTTCTGTGGAGTTTGAGTATCCGTTTCCTCTAGTTTCGAAACAGACTCTACAACATCTACTATCTCTTTTGGGGTACCTTGAGACAATAAGATGGACACGATCTGGTGTGGAATTGGATTGAGTGCAGAAATGAGTGCGGCCGGAGATGGTTTTGGTGTTGGTATGTTAACAAGTTGGGGAGATGCAGGTGGCACACGTGGAACACCCTCGGGAAGTGAACTTAAGCCTGAAGATGGAGGTGGAGAAATGTGTGATGCTTGGAATGTGGAGGCTGGTACTTGTTGAGGGACCGAGTTGCTTATTTGAGGATTTTGAAAGGTGTTCATCGTTCCAGCTTCCGCTCCAGTTGGAACTGTTGTGTAAGGAAATCTTGTGCTTACATTCGGTCCGAACATGTTCATCAAATCCTCATAAGTTGGGCGTGAAGAGGAAGGTTGTGCAGCGGGTGCTGCTGAAGGTGATGATGACTGAACTTGTGGGTACCAGCTGCTTGGAGAGCTGCTGTCCGACGAACTTCCTCCTTGCTAAAATTCAACAAACGGATTAACAAACAGATTAAAAATTGTTGGGGGAAAGTGAGACAAAGATATTACCGGTTGTTGTGACGTTGTTGAAGGCCATTTGGTAGTAAGTCTGGGTGCCATTGTTGAAGCAATAATGTAGCGATCGGGCGCCATTCTCCTTGAGATGTTTTGAGCTAAGGGCGTGGCACTCACTTGAGCCGCGACTTGTGCAATGGGTGACTTCAGTTGTGTCCAAGCATCCCAGGGTGTGGTCATTACAGAAGATGCAGGAGCAGTTGGATTCGTCATGGGAAGCTTCATTTGTGTCCACTGAATCCAAATGGATCCATCAGGTGAAGTAAAATTCCCCGATGATGCTCCACTTGACCCTGGAGCTGGTGGTGGAGGAGGAGGTGGTGGAAGCTGAGGTGCCACTGATCCATCCGCGGCCGCACCAGGTGGAGGAATAAGCCCACCCGTGGCTGCTTTCATTCTTGTCCAGGAGACCCAAGGTGCTTCTGGCGTTCCCTCTGGAGGAAGAGGTCCAGGAAGTGGCTTCTTTTTCTTTGCCTTGGACCCGCCACCCAGGCCAAAAGTTGCAATAGGGGGGACCACCATGCTCATCCATTGTGACCAGGGAGTTACCATCGGTGCCCCTCCAACCAACAGGTCTGAGGGTGAGGCTGCCGGAGAAGCAGGAGGTGAACCATTTGGAATGATTTGCCCCAAACCTGCCATATCGAATGTTAATTAAATATTGATTGATAACCATTGGTGTAAATCGGTACCTTAATACGCCATATCCTTCCTACCTGTAAATGGGCCCAAAATTGTCAACAATGCCAATATCGCAGATATCGGCGTCATTGTTTTGAAAATGTAACACGAAACAAAATTTTGAAAAATCTTATGCAGCCGAGCCAAATTGACAAGGAAAAGTGAATGAGCCAAAAGGATGTATTGGCTGAATGGGCGGACTGGACTGAAGTGATTAGTGAGTTGAATTACAGAAGAACAATAATACCTGTATAATCTTATACTACAACAAAATTTTTTACTTCGGCTTGAGATTATGGAGAATTACTTGTTCTTCTGAAGAAGAAAACATTTTAAACCAGTTGGAATTAGAAAGGGAGGGAGTGATCCTTCCAGTGACACTTTTGTCATCGCATCATGCATTCAGAGTCATTTGATTTCTTCATTTTCTACTGACATATGGCAGCAGCAATAAGAACTAATAATTATTTCGCTTAAATAATGTTAACTAGTATGAAATCACGGAAAGAAGTGGCAATGAAATAAGATCATGCACGTCATACGAGAATTTAAAGATTTGATAGCCAGTAGCCAGTTCATAAAGTTAAATTATGCTGGTCATTATTTATATATTGGGGTAAGATAAGTTGAGAAATGGCCAGGTGTTTTGCGCATCTGTTTTTTTCTGGTAAGAAGCTTAAAATATCCGGTGACAGCAAACTTTTCCCACTTGTGTGGCCAGAAAGGTTGCATCATCCACAGCTCACCATCTCCTTCTGAATTATAAAGTAGCATCACTTGACCGTTCCAGGATATATTTCTAGTCTTCAAAAACTTTCCTTTGGAGAAGTGCAACAACATTGGAATCACATCATGTCATTCATTTGTGAAATCAGGAAAGAACCCAGTCTGCGTGAAATGAAAAGATGACTCCTCCTGCTTAGCGATATACTTTTTTTCCGACCGACAAAATGAAGCCAAAAAATATTTGATGAATGTGACTTTTATGAAGAAAAAGTATCTCCGCAATTATCAAAGATGATCCTATTTTGAGTTGAATCCTAACGTACATTTACATACACCCCATGAAAAA
>JAHZNF010004055.1:0-11968 GCA_027744215.1 Troglopedetes dispersus | reverse complement strand
TTCAATGCCGAATTTTGGGTGGTAAAAGTCAGCCAGTGCATACGCAAGTTGCTTCGTCATCCAATAATTAACAGGAATACCAAAACAGAATGAGTAATTCAGCACGTGCTTGCTTAGTTCTATTTTTGGTAATTAAAATTGCCCTTTCAGCTGCTGCAGGCAACTATGATGCTTCGTCAACGCGAGTTGTAGAGGCATCAGGGCAAACAGCTCCAAGCCAGGTATTACAGAAAATTGCCATGAGTGATTTGAATTAATGGATTCATTACATGCACAATGAGAGAATATTGGGTTCATTTTGCTTTGGTTAAATTATTGATGAAGGCAGATGAGCCCGCACAGTTGCCAAAATCAGTTGAGACTCCGTACAAATATCCAGAAGTGGACTACAACCATCATAATTATGATTACTCCGGTTCGGGCAAGTCGGGAGAGGACATGTTGCGAGACGCTTTGGAGACACTCAAGAGAGATGCTAACAAAGCGGATATTGGAATTGACCCATCCCTTCCTCTTCCAAAGGATAGCCGACATGTAACCAAAGCAGTTGATGAAAGCTCTTTGCTCAACCAAGTTTTGAGTCAGGTGCAGATTTCAAAGAGCAGCGAAATAATTAGCCAAGCCTTCAAATTTGTCAAATTGGACGCCCACTTGTCGACATTGCTTTCGGAGGTATGAAATATTATAAATTTACTGATGTTCAGTGGCGCCGGAACCGGGGGCATGATGGGGATATATCGCCCCGTGAAATCGGTCAGATACAGATTTTTACCTTAGAAATTAAAAAATCAGCACATTTTATATCACCCCTTCTGAAAATTGTCAGTTTCCGTCCCGCGAATTTTTGTGTTCCGGTGCCACTGCTGATGTTGTATCTGGCATTTGGTTGTGTTCAGCTGCATAATATGTCAATTATTACATTACATTTGTACTCTTTGTACAGCTCACTCAGCTACGTGGAACGCAAGAGTCCCTTCAGGCTGAGTCAATTAAACAACAAACTAAATTTAATGCTGTGTTTGATGAAATCAGAACGCTGTGTAAGTTGTGTACTTAGAAGTTAAAGCCTATTGACAAGTGCACCCTTTTATAACCACAGTTTCTGTTTTGTCCATTCTGATTATGACTGTAGCTGCTAATATTGGAAAGGAATCCGTTAGGTTAACAGAAGTGGAGGAGCGTCTTGAATCTGAGATGGAAGTGATGAGTGATCGTGTTGACTCCGCCATTGAAAAGATCATCCAGTCGTCCGTCTCGTATGTAAATTTCAACATATCATGAACACACGTTGCCTATTTACACTTTGGCATATCTTTATGACTTTTTTTGCGTTTTTTTTATTTATAAAAGCACTCAGTTACTGCTGGACCTGTCTAAAGAAACCATTCAGCAAACTGATAAGTCCGTTGGCATATCGAATGAAGTAAGATGATTTTTCATGATCATTGAAGGATTGCTCAATGTAGAACACCGAACACTTGTAAAATCATTTTGACATGTTATCATATCATGCAGATACTGTCAGAACTACGAAGCTTAAGAGGTGAACTTGGAGATGTAGGTCAAGCATCTGTTCAAACGATTTACAATGTCCAGGTAAGCATTTCACTTATCGGTTCCCTTCCGTTTTCGTTCGAGTTGTAGTGTTTGCTTTGCTTATGTATGCAATATAACATTCGAGGATACTTAGAATACTTCACCATGTTCGTTTTCAATTTCGTGCCTCCTTTCCCAAACTTTGCGCATGAAAATTTATTATTTGTACATGTCATCATGTCAAGTTTGCTGACAACTCACAAAGATTTCTCATTTCAAATCTGAACTTCCAGAAGAAACTTAAAACCATTTTCTTGGCTCCTTTGCCAATCCATTCTCTCTGCAGAACTAATTCCTTGGGTTTTAGATTTTTTGCAACATTTTTTTAAACGATGCTTGTGCCATTTCTCATTCCCTATAGTAGTGAACAACTCTCATCTCGTGAGGATATATTTTCTCTCACCAAAAGTCATGCACTTACCGCTTATAACTGTTGTCTGAGCATGTTAACTATGTATGACATGACAAAGATTCTTAATGTGAGTATAACGCTGCCATTTACTAGTTGCTTGTATATACTGTTCTGTTTCAACTTCTCTGTGAGTAATCTTCTGCTGGAGTTGATATTTCAGAACTACTGGAAACTTTTTCCCATCTTCGTTTCAAACCTTTACGGCTTACTCAGCCAAGAACGAGTCAATAGAACTGCTTCCTATATATGCCGTCCTACGCTTATTTCTGCCATGTAACCGCACACATCTGTCAGTAAACTTTGCCAAGCCGCAATTCTAAACATGGATTGAAAACAAAATTAAATCCATATTGAATCCTGAATTTTCATCGCCTGCATATTCCTTGCAAAAAACAGTCCTCCCATTACTGGAAGCCTTAATATTGTATACATGGTACATGTGCATGCCTGGATCTAATCTTTACCGGTTTGAATGGTATCAATATGCATAATAAAAAGTTAAAAGCATCATTATCCCCAACAGTGAACGAGTCAAGCGTAAAAAAGTTGGCAGCAGTTTTACCGCATTCAGAATTCAGATATGGAACCGAGTTATAAATCTATACGTCAACTTTTATAATAGCTCCATAGTTGGGATTTTTTGTACTTTGTTCTGATTTAACCACATAAAACGAAGGAAAGGCGCTTCACATGCGTATTTATTAAAATCTCCCATCTAAAATGAATACTGGTATAGAGTTCTAAAGCTGTGTTTAATAGCTAATTTTGGGTATTGAATGAACTAACCAGCTAATGTATTAATTTATCATATAATTAATGACTGTATTCAGAAAGTTGACAAAGCCCACAAAAATTCCAACTGTGCAGCATCCCTTCCTGTGTCCTTTATTTCCGAAATGTAATTTCCTTGAAAGCCCAAGAAGTATTTAAATGTAAAGATTGAATTTGTCTCGTCATGGAGTGGTGCTTTCCCTTTTCAATTTAATTTTCATTTCCCGTGCTATCAAAAAAAGTTTTTCCAATTCACCTATACATTCATGCATATTATGTAACGTTGTATACTTACCATATGTGAAAAAGACAAGGCGTATAGATTTTGAGGAAATAAACCTATTTTATTCTGTAGAGCTTCACAGTAACAACGCTGGCTGTATTTGCCTACATATATGTATAAGCTGTTTAGTTAGGGTACTTGACGTCCGTTAAATAATATAAAAACAAGGATTTTTTTCCCTTCTCGGTATTTTGCTAAAAGAAACTTGAAGAATCTTTGTTGATGGCTATGGAGGAAGCTGGGAACAGGACGATTTACGCAATGCGACAAGACCAGCAGCTCCAATATCAACTGCTTCCGCTAGCATCACCACTGAAAATGGACGTAGATGAGGTTTCCCTGGTCCCATTAGGAAATGGTAGTGCAGGGAATTCCATGCAGGCTGATGGGACCATCTTGCCTGAATCAAGATCTCTTCCTCCGGCGGTTAGTGCTGTTCCGTCTGCCGTTGCCTCCTCTTCAGAAGACGTTGTAGTCGTGCCATCTTTTCCAAATATTACAAGCAAAACAGACAAGACTGGGCATGGGAAAAATGAGGAGAGGAAACTGAAAGCTGTGCAAAATATGCAGGACACGGGCAACACCAGCCAGGCAACCACCACTTCTGTCAAGAGCAACACTAGAAAATCCACACCACAAGAAGCCCATGTGTCACCATGCTCATCACTTTATGGAAGAAAGATATCTCCTGGTAAAAAATGCATACGCAGTTGGCAGTCATCTTTTTTTTACACATAATTCTATCATTTTTTTTGTGCAGCGTATGTGAAAGTACCTTATGATTGCATCTTGCTTTCCCTTCCACAACAACACTCGCATTTTACTCCAAAATAATGCAACTTCATGTAGATTCCACATAGGTTTTAAATTGGGGATGTACGTGTCCGTTTATCTCACCGAGAAGGGGACAGACTTCACTTGGCAAAAATAAATAATACGTACCAACATACATAATATTTATAGTGTACTTGACGCGATAGTCTTGTCACTGAAAAACATTTTATTCGAAAAAGGAAAAGAAAGGGAGAAGACTTGTTAACCCTTTTCCTGTCACACTATTGACTAGGTAACGTCATGCATGAGAGTCTATAACAAGGCGTCTTCATTTTTGCCAGATCGTCCTCGGAACTGTGAAGAGATTCAACTATTGGGACACGGATCAAGTGGTGTGTACCGAATCTTCCCTTCTATTGACTAGGTACGTCATGCATGAGAGTCTATAACAAGGCGTCTTCATTTTTGCCAGATCGTCCTCGGAACTGTGAAGAGATTCAACTATTGGGACACGGATCAAGTGGTGTGTACCGAATCTTCCCTTTCGATTCTCACACACAACCTAACGGAACAGAGGTAAGATCAATTTAATCAAGCAACACAATAAAAAGGATTTTGAGAAAGTGATTGTTTTGTTTCCTTGTCCAGGTGTATTGTGATTTAATTACGGCCGGTGGGGGATGGACAATAATTCAACGGAGGAGGGCACCGTTGTCGACACTGATTGATTTTGAAAGAACATGGGATGAGTACTCATCCGGATTCGGCATCCTGCATGACAGCCATTGGATAGGTATTATTTTGACATTATAGAAATTTTCGCTTATAATCTGTCCATGCCTATGGGTGGTACCCCTTGCATCCTTGTGTAATACATACATTAGCTATTTATATGAAATTTTGCTCGGGTATAATAAGTATGTGTCGCCTGAAATTTTCTTGTAGGTTTGGATGTCACCTCACAACTGACGAAGACAGGTGACAGTCAACTCCGCGTTGATATGACAGACTGGGAAGGAGAGACTCGTGTTGCTGAGTATGGCTATTTTAGAATTGCGAACGTCAGCGAGCTCTACAGAGTTTACGTCACTGACTATTCCGGAGATGCAGGTACTACTCCAGTACTACTCCTTGGAGTAGCAGTGCAAATAAAATGCGCTTGTAATTAACATTTGCGATGTTTAGCAGATTTTGGTGAAAGTTTGGTAATACCTTCTTTCGGTTCCTAATCGGCTTGGGTTTCTTTATAGGAAAAATCCGATTTTCTACTTAAGGAGTACGAATAGTTTGTGCTTAATTCTGGTGTGGTTCAATGCTAAGCTTTAATTGTTTTCTAGAGCTCACCGTTGAAATATTTATTTAGCACGCATAAAGTAGGATACATCTTGACGATCTCATGGATAACTCTCTACATGAAAGATATTATAAGTATTTCATGGAATGCCTTCCTCATATATGTTACGCCAATATTTTAGTAAACAGTGATAATTTTGGTTTTGCAAATGAAAAGTCGGACATCGGACATAATCGATATATACCTACTACGGTTAACGTCACTATACTTCATAACTTTATTCAGAGGAAACTGTTAGTTATGACCTAGTTTTACTTGTTGAAATGAGAGTACCAAGAAATGCAGCAAAAGCCATTCTTTGACGAACTACAGAAAAAATTACGGTTCACTAAAATTTTTCGTACCTACATAAGTTATTATGAGGACAAACAACTTAAAAGAATTTGCTCCAACCATTGCACTCTTGAAAGTGAGGAATAGCATATTACTGAAAAGGATATTTTAAGACCAAACTTACAAGTAAAAATTCATTGATTAGTTCTGCTCCAAGAAACTTTCAACTACCCAAGTGTGTTTTATGGTCATTATTACTTTCTGGACGAGGAGGGTGCAATTATGTGTTGAAGGTTTAGTGTGTCGTTTATTTAGAGGAAGCGATCCTTTCGGCACTCGTGCCAAATTGGCCAATTATGCTGGTCACGGGAAATTTTTTGTACGACTACTGCCCTGCATTGAATCGATAAGACAGCCTCGCAAACCCCAGCATAGAGACAAATGAAAGCAGGAAGTAACAATAAAGAATGGTACATACACTTTAAACAAGTGGAACTGCAAGGAAACATGCACCCTGATTAATTTACATAATGTAGTTTTTTAGACGACAAGGTCTTCTCTTTGAATTTGAATTATCATTATTGCCCAATCCTTTTCAACAATACAAGTACTGTTCTTCCATCTCGATTGATTTCCCAGCTTTTACCGGAAAATGACAGACTTATGTACCAAAATTGAAAGATGGTGTCTGCCTGCAATCGGCAGACAATCTTTGTTGTATGGATCTTTTTGAAAAATTGAAAAACTTCAACAAAGTGTTGTAACGAGCACATGAACTGTTCGCCCGTCGTAGCATTAGCTACCACAGAAATGTAGACTTCTCTGGAAGAAAGGTGACTTCTTGGACGTTAGAGGTCCACCACGCCTTTGAAGTACCTATTATTATTCCTAATCGATGAAATCTGCTGTCGCTCTCGTCGGTATACACCGTCGTTTCTTTACCGCATTTCCCACACGAAGATTTCGTCTTTTTAGGACATTTTCACAAAATCAAAGCACGCACTTGTTTCTCTCCACTTCTGCTCGTATTGCAAACCAGGGGAAAGTCAATGAAACTTGATTTGAAAAGAACGTCGTCATCTTTCTCTGCCATAAAAGATTTCAAGCACGTTCAACGTGTATCGCGCCAGTGCCACTGCTTTTGGCTTTTTGTTGAGGGAAAACAAGGCTATAAAAGATCTATCAACGAGCCTATTGAGTACAGCTATCTGAGTGGCCATAAAAAGAAGTACCAAAAATGTCCAATAATAGCCAAGCTACACAACAAATAGATATACCTGACAAAATTGGAAAACATTCTTATTATAAGGTAGGACCAACAGAGGAGACGTGTTTGTGAGCCAGAAAAAGTTCGTTCCTGTGTGAACTTGGGAGAGAATGATTTGAGAATCCTATCAATATCCAAATAAAACTAAACAGGCTTAATATGGTGGTGGGTGTGTGTATGTGATAGCCCATTTTTTTAACGAACTTTCTTCCACTCTCCTCGTAGCTTTGCATTTTCCATGCCAAAATGAGGTTGGGTGTAGAAAGTACTATCAGTACAGTTATTATTGCTGTATATTTTTGGTTTGAAAATTTGATTTTTTATAGGTGACTCCCTGGCTTATCATAACGGCATGGCGTCCTGTCACCAGGTAAGTCCTCTCTTAGCAAATAACTTATTATGTAAGTTGAATTGGAAAATAACTGCTGAAGTTCAATTCGAGTTTACGTTTTGAGATTTCTGACTCGGGATATATTCTAGTTATTCAGTCAACACAGCGAATCAAATAACTCAATTACATTTTAACTAGGTATAAACAGAGTGCAAAAGCAATCCATGATTCCCTGAAAATGCCTACAATTTCATTTTCCTTCCTATTCATTTATGTGAGAAACTGCAAACATCAAAGTTCAATTATGGTGATGGATATCAGTGTCGGTGTGAAGCGAAATTATTTATATTTGCACCACTCCATGTCTTGGTATTCTGACAACAGTTGGAAGTTGTGGAAACAAATCACATTACAGCTCCCAGCGGTCTCTCGTAGGCAGAGCGAAAGAGATGTCTGCTTTTATCATTTGACGAGGGTACAAAGTATGCGCGTACGTACATTCGAAAAATAAAACCAAAATTCATACGAGCAACTTCACACGAGAACTTGTATAAGACCGAAGAAAAGTCAATACATTGATTGTTTAAAATGAGAAAAACTAAAATAAACGAATATATGTATGTAATTGATATGATTGAGAGAAACTTTATAACCAATTTGCATAAAATTCGTCGGGCTTACCGAAGGGATGCTGTACTGGTAACTACCAACCTAACTTTTTTTAAATGCGCCAAAGTGCTATTTAAACTATATTTAAAGTTATCTACTGCAGTCCAAACACGCATAGCAGCCTCATTTCTTGCAACCAGTTGTTTCTACAAATTGCAATGATGGGGAAAGGTGACACAAAGTACAGATTTAAAATGTTGCCGAACTTTAGTAGTTTGTGTGTAATGCTATGCAAGTTGTATTCTTGTAAAAAATCGGCCACAAATTACCCCATTTAAATATTTTAAGTGCTAACGTTGAGACATAGACGCACTTAGACTTGGACTAGTGCTTAGACTTTGCCATTCTCGTATACACTTCGTGGGTTGCTGTTACACTTAAACTATGATTTTCTGCGATTATTTATGATTGCTTCGTCAACAATAAAAATTAATTTTCGGCCTTGAATAATCCATTGGGCATTTTGCCTAGATGGTTTGTTTCACTATTTCGCACTTGAGAGTACAGGCACAACAAAATTTTCTGTTGATACGATGTCTTTCATTCATTTTGCATACCCACCGACGCAGAGCTGACATTATTGCATTATTGTGAGGTTATACATATGTTTTAGTACCATTTTTGCTTGTATTTTTGCCTTAGCCTTCTCAGAAATATACATACCATTAAAGTCACATACCTATTGATTTTCAGCTGTGCCACTCAAAAAGTTTCTCACAGAGTGTTATTTTTTCCCCAAAACATTCGTATTTACTAGATTTACATTGGTTGGAAAAACCATCAGTTGTCATTCAGTAAGTGGCCACACTGAACACTACATATTATCACTGTTGAAAACGGTACGTCACGATTGCTAGTTTGTACTTGCCTGTGTTTGCAATTTTACGCAAGTTCTAATGTTTTGTAATTATTATTTACACATGAATTAGAACATTCCTTATGTCGAGACCCGAGACATCGACATCACTTGCGCTTTTCAGATAACAGAAAATGATGAATAGCAAGCTGGAAAGAATTTTTCCTCAAAAAAAGAAAAAAAAACATAGGTAGCTCAACTTGCCTGTTGCAACCTATATGGGAATTATGGCCATAGTAAGTTTTGACCCAAGATTATATTAAATGTTTTGGATTACTACATGACTTAGCCTTTCTCATGAACTTTGAGAAGTTTTTACTATATAACGGATCCTTTAAGAATAATATGTAGGTATTGACTGGTGGAAGTTAAAGTGTTTCTTCTCATGCATAAAATTTAAATCAAATATCAATCATACATTTTTCGATGATGATTTTTCTGAGACGAATGATCAGGCAAAATATGGTTGGAACTGCTGGAATATTTGAACTTTAACATAAATTCTGCTCAACAACACTGAAGGTCAACGAACAATATGATCGTTTATCTAAGTATGAAGGTGTTACTCGTATGAAGGTTGCTCGTTAAATAAAAAATTCTTTTCCGACGAAATTCTTTCAAAGTTCGTAGAGGTAATAGTTTTTATAGATCTTACTATCCAAGAAATTCAGCCATATTTATAAAAAAAACCAATAAGCAAATAGTTATGCGATCATGCGACTTCTACATAAGTTATCACAGGACCTTGACCTTGTGAATTTTTGAAATTACGATTTATTACGAACTGATCAGATTTGAAGTGAAGAGAAATATTTGTGTACATGGTGTAGATAGTATTTACCATCTCCTGTCAGTAAATATTCTCAGACGAATTTTTTAAGCAAGTATAAGCTGCTCTGTCGGAGTGGAAATCATGTTTATTTGATTCTAGGAGCAATAAAATGATTGCAATATTTACTTATTTATTTTTCAGTCTAATTTGAATGGAATCTACATGGAGGAAAGGAAGGGGAAACATGAATCTTACGCGAATGGGGTAAATTGGTATTCGTGGCATGGATATTACTATTCACTCAAGTTCACGGAAGTAAAAATTCGCAGTCGCCAGTTCCAGCAGTTTGTCACGTATAATTAAGGAAAGTGAATGCCAATAATGTCTGCCAGTGGTAATAGTAGAAAGATGCAATTACATAGCTTAATCTGAAGACGACGCTCCTCTCCAGCTGTTGCTCGAGGAGTGTCGTCAGCCTTTTTGTATGCAAATAAATGGTCTTGCAGCCGTTTTAATCAGCCGTTTTTATGCCATATGTGCAAGTTTAAACGACAATAATGATCAAGTGCAATTCAGTGAGGAGTTTGTTACTTGACATTGCTGAAAGCTGTTTTTTTTGTAATGCTAAAATCCGTGGATGCTATTAGTATAATTCTGTACCAGTATTCTTATTTATTCAAATAGTACAGTGTAAGGCAATTTTAATTGACAGAATAAAAACATAAAAAAGATGAGTTTCAAGAATGCCTCCATAATTGTCTATTTGCGGACTTGGAACATAATAGCCTTCTGACTTGTGAATCCTTTTGCTAGAGAACAACAGACACAGATGCGTAATTGTAAGACTCACTAACATAATTGGAATATTACATGAGAGAATTTGCTCCTCTAGAATACATTACGTCTCTTCAATTTGGATAATTTGGAGCACAAGTGCTGTTAATCGTCAACGGATATTGATGCTGACATAAAGCGAACGAGTGGGCTTACGGTGGAGATGAGACGGGATATTCAAGAGGTAAGGCAAGTGGTACTATAAAATGTTCATGAAGATCGTGAAACGTGATTTTGCAAACATTATTGTCATTTAGTTCCTTTCTTTCTTACGAGCACGACAATGTATCGTGAATAAGAACAGGGTAATTGCGTTGCGGAATCACATAGTAATACGCACTGGATCATTAAATTATATGATGGAATTTGTATTTCGCCCATGTAAGCCCAACATTTATCTATCATGTATACAGAAAATGTGAAAACATTTACGACAAATTTAATAAATTGCACAGATGTAATTACCAAGTTGAAGCAAGCCGATAGACAAGAGATGTCTACAGTTGCACCACAGACATGTGGTACAAACCACATCGAAGTAATAGTAGTCAAAGGATCGATATTTCTGTTAACGAAGCTCTGTGAATTATAAAAAGGTTACATCAGTTTGTCATTAATACTTACTAGTAAATATGGATATCTACCCAGATCATATTACAGCCTTTTCGTCGAAAAAACTTCCACAATTTCTTTCAGCTGGAGTTGGTAACTTTTGCTACAAAATTGCTTCTGCTAAGTAACGTATTACGGATAATTTATCCATAAATATCTCTATTTCGACCTACATTCAGCAACACTTGGGAACCTTTGTTTGGGTACCGTTCTTGGGTATACATCTCCAGCCCTGCCGGATATTAAGAATTCGACAACATTTGGTGACCTTGCAGAATCCGATCACTCATGGATTGGAAGTTTGGCTCCAGTAAGTAAAACCAGTGATAATGATAAGATCAGCTCATATTTACATATCAAAATTGTTTGTCTTTGTCAACGCTTATTATTCCAACAACCAAGTGATATATTGGGAGAGGCTAACACGACGTTTTCCTTCCTTCCGAACAAGATTGGTGCGTGTGTAAGTGGACCGATCGCTGGATTTCTTGTTGATAACATTGGCAGGAAAAAATGCATGCTTCTGGTTGCCCCACTTTTTACTTTTGGTTGGCTTCTCATAGCTTTCGCTGAGCACGTCGAAATGATCTTGGCTGGGAGGTTTATAACCGGTATCTCCTTTCACTTCAATGAGCTCGCTTGCGAAAGAAAACTGCATTCAATATCAGAATGATACTCTCTTTGCTTGTAAGTGTCAGTGTAACAAATCACTTGCTTGTTCTTGACGTTATAGGATTCTGCGGAGGAACGTTTTCTCTAGGTACCCTTCAACTCTATTCTGAAAAGGCAGTTTGTAGATTCGTTTATACTTAAAATGTATATAAGGTCAAATGGATAAAATCATACATTTACTGTAACCTTATTTTACACAGCTGCTCCAGTATACATAAGCGAGACCGCGGAGAGCAGTATTCGTGGAACTTTAGGCAGTTCTCTTCAATTAATGATCAACTGTGGAGTACTAATCACGTAACACATATCCACATTCGATACATACAAAATTTCCCGTGGCTTGGTAAATTTTGCAATATTTCTCAAAGATATATGCACTAGATTATTGCGGAGAAATTCGATTTGATTTGCAGGTTTATTTTTGGCTACTTTCTCCAATGGAACTGGCTGGCACTGCTATGTGCTGCAATTCCAGTTGGATTTTTTGTTGCA
>JAHZNF010004054.1:0-11995 GCA_027744215.1 Troglopedetes dispersus | reverse complement strand
TGGAACAATATTGCTATTGGAAAAATGGGTAACGCTTGCCGTAGTTCTAGCTTCATTCTGAGCGATCATTTCCTGTTTTTCTAACTCGCCTACATAACATCCCATTTAAGGAAGGGAAAAAGGGAAGGACAGCCTAAAATTGCTGTTCTGTACGTTTTTTCTATAAAACGGATTCTATTCCTGATTCTAATAATAGAGATGTTCACGCAGTAATATAAAGAGCTCACCGTGGGATTCAACATCAGTGTGGGTCATTTCACTCGAATTTTTTATGAGTAACCGAGTTGGCCGAAAATTGATTAGGATTTGATTTTTTTCTCTCTTTCCCTTCCGTTGTTGCTTCGTGTTCACATCTCACCTTCTTTTCGCACTTAACGAAAGAAAACAAACAAAATTGAGTTGTTCAATTCTATGAAAATTGTTTGCGCCCAATATGAGCTGTAAATGAAGAATTTGTTTTATTAGGTACACCAAGTCCTTCTCCTTTCGGGAAAATACAAATTGAAAAGGAAAAAAAACTTTTACTCATATATGGCGTGTCATGTAAACTCGTCCATGTTACTAACTAAATGAGCTAAAAATTGTTATCTAAAAGTGTAGTGCCTGTGGAGGATAGCAAATTTTATTTAGGATTTTCAACTGCAAAAGTCCGTGTTTCGATTGGAATGGTACGAAGTAGAAAACGAACGCCATATTATCTTAGCTGAAGCAAGTTCTGTGTGAATTCTCCAAAAGCGCAGATGTTTAGAACGAGCCATGTTGCAAGTTGTTATTGGAATGTAAAATAAGAAACGCTCAGCCATATACACCTCCTTTTTTTCGTTTTGAGTGGAGGATCGACCATCCTCTGTAGGCTTGATGATAGTCTATTAAATTAAAGGATTATTACCCCACCGTCTATGTAATGTAGCCTAATATCATTAAGCAGCAGCGACTCAATTCCAATTCGGCACAAGTACCATCATGGCACGCTTTATGATACCTTGTCCATATAGCATTGCTTATCTCGTCCCGAACTCTCCACATTGATGAGCGAGTGGAACCATAGTTGAAAAAGTTTTTCTTTTGCCCACCACCGCGACACCAATAATAATACACCAATTTATTTATTTCGTCAAAGTTCACTATATTAGCCAGCTCTTCACACAGAGCGAAGAAGCGTGAACCATAAAACGCAAAGGGAAAAAGAAAGCAAAAATTTTCATTCCATTTCTCGTCTCCAATACTTTTGAAAGGAGCAATACTCAAACTGCTTGTGTTTACGCATGCACACCAAACACAGAGTGGCATGCCAAGCGGTATAAAAAGAGACGCCGGGGACTAACTACAAAAGCGCATCAATCCATATAAAAAGTATACTCTGAACTGGAGAGCAGAGGGCAGATCACAACAAGATCTCTTCATCTGTTGTGCAGACATGAGGAATGAAAGGGAGCCGCACGATAGATAAATTGGATCGTTAGGTTTTATTAGTAATTTGAGTAGGGAGGATATGAAACTGACGATGATGATGACGAGCCAGGCGATTGGGCCAATTTGGGCCGGGAAATGATATGACAGTGATATATCCTTCCATTAAAAACACATCTCGCCAAACTTCGTCCATTCCATTTATCCTCTTCTACTTTTTTTGTCTGAAAATGTTGTAAAAGAGCAGAGCAAAAGCTGTATTACACACTATCACCACAAGACTACTCCCTCATTGAACATCACATATAAAAGATGTGGCGTATTTGATGATAAAGGAGTGGTGGTGAAAAGTGATTAAATGTATAAGATTTGCATCATCATCCCAACCATCAACATTCCACTTGACATGAGCACTTTGTGAATGATCGCATGCACACACATTCATGACATGACAATTGATAATGGAATTACTCCATTGCTCGGCCTCTACGTAATAGAGATGTCAATTGGGTGGATGGATATAATGCTGGTTTTGATTATGTATAATAATGTCGTAAATGTGCTCAATCTGTATTTAAACTGCTTTTATGTGTGGACTCTGTCATCATCATCGGCTGGGGTGTCAACTTCTTTTTTTATAGACTTCGTAATAATGTGCGATCTGCTGGCAAAGACCACAAATTGAAAAAATTGCTCTTTTCAACCTCAAACGATGCAGAAGTAATATTTTGCACTTGCAACACAGGAAAGTATGTACAGGTCTGCAGACAAAACGGAAATTCGCGGGTTTCAAAAATACATGGAGATTATTTCTGGATTATTTTAATATGGTTGTTAATATTCTTGTGTACATTTTGTCGTCTCTTGTGAAACGCAAACTACTGAACTGTTTGGTTTGGAATATTGTAATGCAAACAATACATATATAATGACGATGATTAATGATTTGAAAGAAGTGATAGTAATATTGGGGTGTACTCAATTGTCATCAGAGATATGGAATATTCACGTATACTATCTGTCCTTTGTGTGCATGGGTTGTTCGTTGCTGTCAGATAGATGTGTAAAGAGCAAACACGAATACTCAGATTATGCCTGAGAAAGGAAATCTCTCAAGTTCAAACAAATGAAAAAAAAACTTGTCGGAAATCAATAAGCTGTATCAAAATATTTGCATTCTCCCCAAATTAAATATCATGTTACGTGAATTATGCTGAGCCTCATGAGCGGAGTGCTCATTAATGTCATTAATATATTTTCGATGTGCTTTGTGTGTCAAACATTATCTAGATAAGTTTAGGCTTGTTTCATATAATAATCATATAAAAGGATTTTTATGGAAAAGTCAACAAGAATTTATTTGTCGGGAGTGACTAATACTTTACTATCAAATCACTCGTTCCTTTTTATTCGCGTGTCAGCCAAGCATTGCACATAAAATAATACTCAAAGAGAAAACAAGATCACCACTAATCTCTCAGTTTTCTACTTTGTGGTAAAAAGTACTAGACTGAATGTCTACCAAGCGTGAGTTAAACGATGAGCACATCATTTCCTATCATGCGGATAATGTATGGCTTCAAGTGGTTATACATATATTCTTTAAATATTCGGCCCACAATTTGTATTTAATGTTTCAGGGATTCAGAAATCGGATATATTACAGTTATAAATGAATCATAATTCTACCTTTTGAGATTATGCATAATTACGAACCAGCACGATTTTTGCTTAGCGTTGGTGAAATTTGAAGTAATAAGAGTGGTGATTAAAGGGGTAATGTGGTATGCATTTCAATTTATAATGACACGAGTAAAGTAAATAATAGAAGCAACCAGGCAGGCTCCTCCTACATTTCACCAAATGGAAATATGTATTAGAAATATTAGGTCATTCTCTCATCTTCGATGATCGCCGTCATTCATTGATTCACTGAATTCCTCATTAAGATAGTATACCTTACAAAAAATACCAATTAGTCATATAGTTCCAATCATTATATATTTAGGAAAATTAATGCCTCTGTTCAGAATCATATACGTGACTGTATATAATATTAAAATTTGGTACGCATTTTGCTTGCCCAAAATATTCCACTTTAGCAACTCATCAGTGCTCACTCATAATTAACTCAGGATAAAAGCATGATTATTATTATTAGACTAATTATTATGACTAGGTATCCCGCAGAATAATAAGAACCAGGTAGTAAGTACTTCATGCACTTAAAAAGCGGTTCACCATTGGTGAGTAATATGCCTTACCTTTGTTTGTGAGAAAAAGATGCCAAACAGTTCAATAAGAAATATGACACAATCGTGGACTGAAAGGTACGAAATCCTTCATAAAGTTTGTATGATCTTCTTTCGAAGAAAAGCATACGCGATACGTAGATTTTGTGAGTTCATAACCGTTAATTATTTGAGCAATACGCATCGTACCATATGGTACAGATTTACACGGCGAAATCTTCCATCATTTGAATGCTATTTTCTTTATGATGATTATGTTTAACATAGATAATCCTAAAAAACTGGCGACTTTGTTTCAGAAGTACATCACTGATTTGCTTCTTTCTCAATGGCAGTTTGCGTGCAGTTAGTACATTTTACTGTAAAACCACATTCAGATCAAAGATAAAAAAGAATATGGCGGTGATACGTAGTTTGCGCATGTATATCCAACTTTTTTTTAAACTCGAGTGCCGATGAAACGTCGGTGGTTATCATCTTGGTGTCATGTGATCGCATAAGTAACTATGCAGTTATGTTTAGTCTGTGCACATACTTATGTAGGTGATGTATGTATGTAGCAGCATTATTAATAATATTCCTCCTGTCTTGGATGTTACAGTTGCAGAAGCCAAACTTCAAAGTCCATTGTAAATATGTAATTGTTAATGACGGAGCCAATACATTTCTTGGACCGAAATTGTTTCTCTTTCTTCTATCATTGTTTGTCATTATTTTAAATTTAGAAAACATTTGCATTAATAGATGACGGTGAACTGTTATTATGTTGTTGTTTTTTTTGCTCGTTTGGTTTCTTATTTTCACTGTCAGGTATGTAGTACAAAATAACATTGTGTGCATGCATGAGCATCCACTGCTTCTTGGACAAGGGATGACGGAAAATCAACTGACTCATCATTTTCTCTTTTGCACTACAACAACTACAAAAATCACAATGTATCCTCTTCTGACTGCATTCAAGATAATTATTTCTTGAGACACTTATAAGGTTTCATTCTACTTACTACTACTCGTCACTCATTGTTCTCTCACTATTATTAGGAAAACATCACTCCTACTCCTAATTTATATCCATATTTTACCGACCATAGCGAAAGAAGAGGATTTCTTCTTTGTTATTCACAAAGTCTAAATATGATATTCAAAATAATTTAGTATGAAATGATGACAGTAGTAAACCTACTTGAAACAAAAATGAAAACAGAATCAGAGTAATAATTAAAGGTCATTTCATGAAATATTTATAACCTGACTCGAAAAGAAAAATGTTCAGGGTACATCACTGTAGTATGACAAGATGATGATGTCAATAGCATGCATACTAAATTTCTAATGAATAGTAGTAGTGTCATAATAAGTGAATGTGATATGATATGCAACGTTAAGTAAAAAATGATGGTGATTTGTAAGTACAATAGACGATATGCGTGCGCATACAACATGAGCAATAGACAGGAGGAGGGATGATGGCAATAATTACTGATTTGGCTTTTGGTCTCAATTCTAAATTTTCTTCATTATTATTATGATTATTCACGTGTATTATATTTGGAAACTGGGATGCACATCGTCACAAAAAATTTGCTCTGCTTTCTGTAATTCTGTATTCCATTTATGTATGTGTAGAGAGGAGAATAACCGTTGCGCCATAATATGTAGATGACTGATGATGATACATTTTTTCCGCTTCCTCCATTATAGCACCAAAAAAATATAATAATAGGTATAATCACCACCATCTTTCAACCTAACTTGGTTGGTTATTCCTTTTGATACGTTTCTATTGCCATTATTTACTATGATCGTCAGTCTAGTCAGAGAGTAAAAGGAATTAATGTTTTAAATGATGCTACATCTCTGCCTTTTATACTAATGTGAACACGCCATATGCACAAAAGAAATGTTGAATACGAAACGGTCTAAAAAATCTACAATGATACGAGTATACTAATTCTGTTTTTTTTTTCAGAATTATAATCATGCAACTCCAAGTAATAATAATAATCATAATCATAATAATGATAATGGTCTAGTATAAGGTGGGATATGTCGTTAGTTTTAATGTGTCCGACTTGGCGTTGGCTAAGGAATAATGATGATGATGAAGGTACTGCATCAGCAACGTGAAACGGATGAAGAAAGAAAAAAAAGTATGATAAAATATATATGAGAGATGCACGAAAACAAGAAGAAAGACGAGGAGAATTTTTCAGACGATAATACATATTATAAACTATACCATCATCCGTCGAAATAATGATATCAGCATTGGATTTATAGAAAACAAATTGAAGCTACATATTTGAAAAATATGTAAAGTAAGTTTAGGAAAGAATAAGAAAATCTTATTGCTGCAGTTGCTCGATATTTAAGCTGGTACATGTCTTTTAAACAAAAGGATGTACGATCCAAGTTGACTCGACTGCTCAGAAAGAACTAAAACCACTGTAATAATAATTATTGTTATTATTATGCTGTCGTCGTGGATGATGATGATTCTTCTTACATTCTGTCTGCGTGTTTTAAGTTTTCTTTTTCTATTGACGTTGGCTGCATCTTGAAACTGCTTTTAATGAAAAGTAGTAATCAGAGTATTTTAAAATAGTATTACGATCTACTCATTAAATATTTTTGTGTGAACGCTCAACAATACATGCACATCACTAGATTTCTACATTCGCTCAAAACTATAATTGTCAGTGTGAAAAATGTATTGAATTCTATCCAGCCCGTCGAAGGATTGGAAAGTACCAGTATAACACTTTCTGTTACTGCTGCTTTGATATAATGATGAATGGTGAGTAATTGAAATAAGCATGGTCCGATTTAGCATCTTCAAAAGTCAAGCTTAAGTTTGTGGAGTGTGTAGATCGGTATGATTAAATCAAGTTGAAGCTGGTGGAAAACTTTCATTAAAAAAATCGGGCCTACCTAAGTTTCACGGCTACGCTACCGACAAAAACATCAAATCATCTTTAATACTCTACCATAGCATGTTTCAGGATAATTCCAGAATGTGCCAGAATTCCTGAAAATGCCATAAAATTTATCCGAAGCATAAATTTCAACGATTAGCCTCATCTTTCTGCCGACCTGGTGATGAGCAAGCTTTAGTTTCAAGAGAGATCCCAAATTACTTCCAAAGAAAAGAGATTTTTTGTACGGCAAGGAAAAGAAGAAAAAGATATTAACGTTTGAGTCATAAATTTGGTCGCAAATAAAAGATAGAAATCCACGCCCCTCCCTTTCTCTCTCCTCTTTCGACCTTTTTCTCCCTTTTTATTATTTTATCTTCATTTCTTCCCAGTTTTAGCTCCTCACGAATTTTTACATGGATATAAGCTTTGGACCTAATAATGAGGCCAATAAATGTGTGCATTTTCGCCGTTTTTTTGTGCTTCATTTAAAAAAAATTTTTTCTCTGAACACGGACTCTGAAATTTTTTTCTTGACATCCGGATATAAAAATGATAATTTCATTTTCTGTTGATCACAAGCAGCAATTTGAACAAAACATTCCATAATATGTATAGTAATAATGTAATATTGATGAGAAGTAAATAGGTACATGTACCAGAAAAATGGTAAATGGATTTTTGAAAGGTTTCATGATCATCTTGGACTTTTAAACCAAGTTTTTTTTTGTAGAAAAAGGTTTTGATGTTTCATTGCATGTAAGAATGCTGAAAAGCATTAGTTTCTTCAGGTTGCATTTTTTGGCCGAAGATCATGATCGCTTGCGATACGCGTGGAGCATTCGTGCCTATCTCTCGATTCATTCTATTTTACCTTCGAAATAACAATAATAACCCGACCTTTTCTATGGATCATAATTTATTCCTAAACAAAGCAAAAGGAAAGGAGAAATGAGCAATCAATTACAATGGCTTTTCCATCTATTTCCTCCTCAATATAAAACAAATTGGCCTTTTTCATGTTATTATCACGACTTTTTGTTGCTCTTCTCGTGTTGATACGTTTTTTCTTGTTCGTCATTCTGGCGTAATGATTGAGGAAAAACATTTTAGCATAAAAAATTGATTACCTCGCGCTCACGATGAATTCAATATTGGAATCTCTTGTTATCATCAACGCTTACGTTACAGTGACCAATAAGTGATCATTTGGCTTCGCTTGTGTTGAGCAAAGTATTTTACTAAATCGGTGCAATTAATCCTGCTGACATACGTAATACCTAACCTGCCTTATCTTTTCAAGTGAGCATTTATAAGTTGATGGTGATGAATGCAAGTTTTTTTTCTCAAATATTGTTTTTGTATCATCATCATCATCATCGTCATCACCACCAACAACAATACGAGCAAGTTGATGCATGCTCGCGAGCAATTTATGCATTCTTTCTTTTTTAAATGAGTGGGAGAGAATCGCCATCATCACAGCACCACCAGCCATCATCATTGGTCGATTAATTTTTATCCTTTTTAGAAGAGAGACAAAGAGGTACGAAGGAATGGATGAGAGGAATGAAATGATGCATTGCCTGTGCACTCATAATGACTGCTAACAAGTATTAATCTTTTGTGCAGATTAATCTATCGATGAGCAATTTTTTTATCCGCCTTTTTATGAAGGTAATTTGGAAGTTTGGAATTTTCTATTTGTTAGGGATTTTGATTTGTGAGGTCGGCTTGGCCGCTTTGGTAATAATGATTGTTTTTTAAAGCTGCCGTGTTCGTCGCTGCACAAAGCATCTACGCCTATCGCCTGTAGGTTTTGCTATTATCATTTTTATTCTTTGACCCGAGGTGTACATGACATTATTGATTTATACGTGCACTTATAAGTTCAGCATGCCCGATCCACGATGCATACACCAACATCTTTAGATTGTATAAGAACCTAGTTATACATTTTATTGATTCTACCTAGTTTATAAGAGATAAATGCAGCGTCTACGCAAAGCCTTTTCGTATTTTTAACTGAGCAATTATAAAACTGTTCTTGACTGTTGTGACCAGAAATGATTTTATTCTGAAAATGGTCTCTACTGAAGTAGGAAATGATAACCTAGCAAGAAGGGCAGCAGAGTCGCCAACCAAACAAAGGCACAAAGAACACCTAGGAGTTTTACACATTAAAAATTAGCCTTCGTAGATGAAATCCATTAAATTTAATCATCTCCTTTGAAATATTTAGACATTTATGTAATGCCAGCTCTCAAATTGTGTACATCATATACTGTACCTCTGCACGTTTTGAAATGTAAGAAGGGTTCATGTTCACATTGTTGGGAGAAACGATTGTAATGAGAAATCGTAAAAAATTTATAACTCTGGAAAAAAAACTTTTATTCGATTTCGTCTAGCCTTTTTTATGACTTTTGCTTCCTTCAACATAACCATTACCAGGACTTACATCACTTTAAGGTTCCATTATTATTATGGCTTGTAAGAAAAAAGTATTAAAGGTTTTCAAAAGAAAAAAAATAAGAGAACTTGTATATGTATGTATACCCTTTCGCGTTACCTTATCCAGTATCCAATTCTCATGTAAAGTGGGGATAAAAAGACGTGGCAGAAAATGATTCCATTCTTGGATTTACGGATGCTTGCTTTGGATATTACCTATTACTTTAAGAATGCGTAGGATTACTAATAAATCATACACTGCTCTCGCTGATATTGGCTCTCGGTATGCATTTATTGAAATGAAGCCGCATTGTGTAAAAAGCAAATGAAAAATTCGGGGTAGTCCTTAAAGTTTTGATACGGCTTTATCAGCAAGTGATACCTGTTTGTTAAATGTATAATTTTTCCTTAAAATTAATATTTCAAATCCACCTCGCAGAAATGAGAACTAGGAAACTTGATGCATATTCAAGTAACAACATTGCATTCGTAGAAATGCTCATCATATATGTCATCGTTAGAATGAAAATATGTAAGATCATTATTACTCCTTTGTGCTAAGGTGAGATGAAAATGAGATTTTGATGCCGTCTCTCATCGAATGAGGAGGCACCTCAATGTTTTTATTAGGAAACATTACTATAAATATACTTTTTGGAATTTATTGAGACATATTTTTGAGTTGTGATCTTGCTTGCCTTGATGCACTTTTCAGTGATTACCTTATGCACTAATAGCTTGCAAAGAAATACATCTGAGAAGTTTTACAATCCCGTTCTCTCCACATATAAGGCATTTGTGAATTGTGAGATCTAGAAATAAATTGATTCCGAGAAATTGGCCGAATTGAATTTAGAAAATTACCTTTCTAAAGAAATATAATCCGGCCAAGCAGGTGGGCTTGCATGCTGTTCTTTTAGCTGTTTGTTTGAAAGTGATGTGTGATGTGGTAAACTCTTTGCTGAACTCTTATGCTTTTAATAGCACGGGGTTTTTATTGACAATGTTGATTCAAGCTCAAAGAGATGTGTATTTTCATTGTCAACAGATAACAAAACGATTTATACTATTTACTGAGACTGCTTTCAAAGATGAAGGGCATTGACAGAAAATACTGAACGAAAACCAACTTCATGGGACATTTGTGTTCGTTTGCGTTCTTCTTTCCCTCGTACGTGTTTTTTTAAATGTTCACCCACAAAAAAAGGTTTTCGCATGCAAGNCAACAGATAACAAAACGATTTATACTATTTACTGAGACTGCTTTCAAAGATGAAGGGCATTGACAGAAAATACTGAACGAAAACCAACTTCATGGGACATTTGTGTTCGTTTGCGTTCTTCTTTCCCTCGTACGTGTTTTTTTAAATGTTCACCCACAAAAAAAGGTTTTCGCATGCAAGATTTTGTAAAGCAATTACTTGCAAGTGTTTTATGAATGCATATTATTTACTTTTTAAATATTATTCTTGATCATCTGCATACAAACGATGATATATGATGATGCTAGCTGTAATTACACACTATATGTATATCTTTGAATTTTTCATAAAGGGGATTTGTGTGAGCTTGTAAACACTTTATCATCAATTAATGCTAAAATAATGTCTCTTTGTGCGAAACCAGTACAGTTCTCAGCAGCGAAGAATGAATGAAAGTTTTAACATGTGTGAGCCTACAATGAAATTTTATTGTGAAAAAGGTACCTACGCGTGATGGTGTACGGTACCTGCCATTCTTCATTTCGGTATAAATTTACGGAGACAGCTCAACCGTCAAAAATTTGCAAAGTGTAATTCTTTCTTCTCACCCATCTGTCACCTCCTTGAGAAAGAAGTTGCCGGTATGTGCTTACAATTTTCGTGAGCTATATTAATATTAGTAAGCTCTATTGACTTTTCATACAAATGGTGATTAAATGTATGATGTCGCCTCTCAAGACGTCGTCGCCTCTGTGCTAATAAATAATGAGAGATCGGATGTGTACTCATATTTTTATTTAACAATCAAATACTGCTGCGGCCGTGCATAGTAATGGACGAGCAAGAAGATGCAACTTTAATGGAAGAGCAGGTTCGATCTGTCATGTCATCTTCATCGTCGTCCTCATCATCATTATGATCAACTTGTTATGTGTGCTCATCAAAACGTACGAAATAATTTATTTGCTATTTAATGACCATTATCTTAGTACGCGCCTGAAACGTATTAAACACGGAGTGTTTACATCCTCCATTCGTAAACAGTATGCTTACAGTTTCTTCTTCACTGGCGAGCCACAGTTAAGTGAACCGAAAATTGTGGAGCATATCGTACCTCTACACCACAATACCACTATGCACAATAAAAGTACAAATAGCAAGGCGTTTCTTGTTTAATATAGGAAATGAAGGAAGGGGAAAATTTGAAATTTTTGACGTGTGATTTAATATTGGCCAAGACAAATGCAGTTTATTCAAAATGACAAAGACTGATTGCTTGGAATATCCACCCCTCTCTTTTCTTCCTTTATATGATCAACACGATGATGATCATGACGAGGATAATGGTGATGTGATGATGTTTTGGTTCGTGGTGGCGATGGAAAAGTAACAAGGTGGCTGGCCAAAATGTAATATATTAAGTGTACACTGTGCTCAATAAGAGTAATGGCCAAAGAAGGATTGGGTCTAGCAGAATGAACCAGGTAAATCTTGAAAACACTTTTCTTCTCCACCAAGAGCGTGCTGGTGTACCTTGACCAGATTATCGAAAAAGTACTTTACTAGATATGTGGAGAAATCTTGTCGGAGAATTATGTAATTGTACACATATTTTACACGATCTTGTTCTCGTAATTTTGGGCATCATCATCATAATATAATGTATCTCCACTTAATATCTAAACAATCGTGTAATATCAGTTCTAGAATATCAAACAAGTGGAATGATGGAATGGCTATAATAATCTGTTTTATTTCCACA
>JAHZNF010004053.1:0-11166 GCA_027744215.1 Troglopedetes dispersus | reverse complement strand
AAAAATAGTTTTACCACAATTTTTATGCTTCTTATTTTATTGCTTCAACTTTTTTTAAAAAAAAAATGACAGAGTATATATAGACGATGCTAGTGCACATACATATGAATTAAACAAGTGCTTTTATTGTGTAATGTATTTATAGTAATTAGTACAAAGGGTACTGATAAGACTTAATGTAAATACAAAAATTAGGAACTTTTGAATCACAATAATAGATATCCTATCTTAAAATCAAAGTTGCTCATCATTTGCTTCTTCGTTTCGCTGGCGTCGTCTGGACTGTCGGTTATTTTCTGACCTTCGGGAGTATCGTTTGGTCTGATACACTCTTCTAGTCTTTTTGATGATGTTTGGATTATCAGATGCGTTATCATCATCCTTTGCGGGTTTTTCCTCGTCCACTCCAGATTCATTGTTACCATTTCTATCTCCCGTTGTTGCCGACTTATCTAGTGTTTTGGTGGAAGGGGAATTTCCCGCAATTGCTTTTGT
Organism: Troglopedetes dispersus; assembly: GCA_027744215.1. Lineage (NCBI taxonomy): Eukaryota > Metazoa > Arthropoda > Collembola > Entomobryomorpha > Paronellidae > Troglopedetes > Troglopedetes dispersus. The sequence continues at coordinate 10,671 of JAHZNF010004053.1, read as the reverse complement.
TGCGGGACTTTCCACAGAGTTTTTGTCTTTGTTGACATCCTCATGGTCTTCTTGGGTGTCCCCACTGGAATTCATTGCGGTTGAGTTATCCTCTTCGTCTTCCTCATCGTCCATTTCCTCAGAAGATTCTGGAGGTGGGGTGGTCGTTGTTGAGGAGTTCTTCCTGGACTTCCTTTTCAGCGGGTGTGATCTTCGTTGCTTCTTAGTTTCCCCTTCCGTTGATGGCGAATCACTTCCTTTCTCAGTGTCTTCGGTAACTTTCGCAGCCTTGTCAGAGTCAGTCTCAATTGGTGTCACCGGATCATTTTCAATCTTTGAAGCTTTTACTCCTGATGTTTCTTCATCATCTTTGGAGTCCGATTTTTGTTGTCTGCGAACCTTCTGCATCTTACGAACCTTGCGTATCACCCCTTTTTCTTCGGATGGCTCGTTGTCACTCTCATCGTCAACCTTTGTCAGGTTTGGCTTCTCTTCCTCGAGTCTGGCCAAATGGAGACTCGACTCGTCTTCAACTCGCTTTTCTGGCTCACTTTGAGGCATTCCGGAGGCACAGAGGGGACGTGGAGATAACCTTGATCTGGCAAGCCTACCGTTTTCCAGAGGTTTTGAAACTGCAATTTCACCACTGGAAACACTGGTTACATCTTCGCTTCCATTGCTTTGCTGGCTTTCACTCGTTGCTGCCACTGGCTGGATGTCCTTGTCTCCTTCCGCGACGGCTAGAGCCTTACTTCGTCTGGCAAATGTTCTGGCTTCAACTTTACATTGCAAACAGATTATTCCTGTTGCTAAAATTATTGTTAATAATGCCCGCATTTTAAAATATTCTGAATGATGAAGACATTAACCTTTTCGAGCACCCGTTAACTTTGCGACTGTTCCCACTGCAGATTTTTAATCACATTTTATACGGCAGTGAAGCGATAGGTTTCAAACTTTAAAAACCTTTGAGTGAGACTAGTAAACTAACATGGAAGTTATAACGTTATGTACTTTTTGGATGCTGTGGGTAATGAATTTCATCATGTTTAAGTTAAGTGCATCAATAGAAATATGGTGTACATCTTCTTAATTTACATTTTAGCCCATCATATTTTTTGTTGTCTCGCATAAAATTATGATATTTTACGTTTCCAATAAAAAAGAAATAGGTAGTAAACATATTTCACGCAACGAAAATTTTTCTTTTTATTAATCTAGATACCTACTACATGTTAGCAAACAATGCGATATACCTACATACGTAATTCATGTACAAAAATTATTTCGATTTTTTAATTGAGTCTAAAGTGTCTAAAAGTAAAAAAAAACTTGCAGAGGAAACTAAACATATTTTAGCATGTTCCGATTTGCTGTTTGATAATGTTTAATCGCAAATTTAAATCACACACGGTACATCCAGAGTGTGGATTCCAGCAGATATGTATCAACTTGCCCTATACCTAATTATGGATAGTTTTCTTTGGCGACTGGTCATATGTTATAAAGGCATGTTATGCTGCCGTTACGGTGTCCGAGCACAACTCTTGATGATGACCACCTGTTTCCATTCAGCCGTTAATGGAACAGCTACATAATATGCTGCCTTTTATGTTGTTGAAGCGAGGAAGAATTACTATAAGCTTATGAGCTATACACCTAAACAAGCTAAGACGAAGTTTAATTCTTACATGATTTTTTGTGACAAGCAAAAAAATAATTATAGTGTACAAAAATACTTGCCAAATTCATTTATGCAATAATTTCCAGTGGTGCAACTTCTAAAAATTTTTTTTTACTGAAGATGTATGCTTGTTCCAGAGCAGTGCAGTCAAACCGTTACAATTTACAGTGCAAAAATATTTTTACGCCACGTTTCGTCGAAAACAATTCTTTTGGCTTTAATACGAGAATTAGAATTCCTCACGTACAAAAAATCTATTAGAGAAGCTCGACCAGGAAGAAAGACCAACAAATTAAAATAGCTGTTTTTTTAACTCGTGCCACCAGTTTATTTAATAAGTGGTTATATATAAATAAATATAAATACAATAAATAATATTAATAATACCAAAATGAACATCATGGAATATTTTTGCAACGATTTTTTTCTGCTGGCTTGCGTCATATATGCTCCGTTCTTAACCCGAATAACTAAACTACTTTTTCGAAATATCTTGTTCTTTATCAGTCATTCATTTGCAAATAATGCTAGCTTTGGTCACGCTCTTCTAATCACCACTTTCCAGACTCGAAAATGTTCTAGTTCGAAGTTTAGGAGCTTTTGTTTTAGAAGAGCTCATTCTTGCATTTCTTGATGAATTATTGGAGGAACCACTAGAACTTCTTGATTTACTCTTTCTGGTACCAGGATCATCACTTTGGTCTCCGAAGGGCATCTCTTCCATTTTGTACTCTTCTGAAGAATAGTCATCTTCCCTGATGGAAACTGGTTTGCTGGATGAAGCTTCTTTATTGCTATCTTTCCCAGAAGTACGACTGCTTTTGTTGCGAGATGACCGAGAAGACTTTCTGCTAGAGCTTTCAACTCTTCTAATAACTTCCACCTCGGGCACAGGCTCTGCCTCGGCAGATTCAATTTCTTCTTCGCTTATCGGAGCAGGGGTGGTTTTGCTCTGCTTCTTTTCGGATTTTCTGGTTCCACTTCGTCGACTCTCAGATTTTGGCTTTCTGCTGGGTGCAACCGTTGGAAAAAGGGAGTCCTCCTCGTCTTCTTCATCGAGCTCACCCGAGTCTCCCTTTTCATTCTTCTCAGTAGTCGAAGTTGTCGAGGAAATGTCCTTCGATTTACTTTGTCTAGAGCGTTTTGATGACGACTTCCTAGATGAGTGCTTGGATGATTGATGTCTCTCTGGTGGTGTCTCATCCTCTTCTTCTGAGAGGTTTTCTTCACTATCTTCACGTTTGCTTTGGCGTTGCCTTTGTTTTTCTTTCTTGCTTCTGGATGATTTCGCGCTGGAGGATGAGGGGACCGACGTTTCTGCGTTTGTTGATGCTGAAGTGGAAACAATACTGTGTCCATCGTGACTTCCTGGAGCTGATGATGATGTGTGCGATTTGGATTTAGAATGGTGAGCTGAATGTGTTCCCGATTTTGGCTTCACTGTGATGATAACCGTCTCCTCGCTTCCGCTCGTTTCTACGCTAGCATCTTCATTAAGTGAAGTCTTAATGTTCCCCGGCTTAATTGGTGCAGGTGCAGACTTTGGAACGTATTTAATAGTGGTGACGCCGCTTCTCGAGTGACTCTTTGTTTCCGGCTTGCCACCAGTTACCTGGCTGTATCCAGTAACAGTGACCACTTTGACAGGAGTTTCCTCACTACTAAATGTGGTCTCATCATCCCAGTCACTGTTCTCATCATAGTCACCATCACCATCCGTTTCGCGAGGCAAAAGAGTTGGCAAGTCCACATCTTTATGAACAAGCCTTCTTGACGTGGACTCGGTTACTTCTTCAGGTACACCTCCTTTACATATCACTGACACACGAGAACGCGTCAATCTTCCACCACTTGACCACTTCGGCGTGGTTGTCTTTGGAGAAGTGGAAGTTGGCACTTTCACATGGTGCTCTTCACTGGACTCGGGGTTCGGTTCTTGAGATGAAGTGTCATCTTGAATCCGTGACTCCGGGTCTGTATGTTTTTTCTTTACGCTTCGGCATTCCACAAACAACACGAAACTTAGAAGACTCACAATTACAATTATCCCCGCAGCTATAACAAAGTTCCGCATCGTGTGGCACTTTTTCTTTTTCCCTTTTTGATCCGTCCTGACTTTCTCAATTTTTGGCTGCTGCACAAGAACTCGTTGCAGGCACTGACGCTCGTCGTCCTCCTGTGATGTGATGGAAGGGGATGTCGTGGATGTTGGAACTGGCAAAACTACATGTGGTCGGGGTAATGAAAATGTGTTTCTGTTCTGATTATTGTTCTTATCTTGATTGTATTTTGTTGTGCGAAAATTTAAATGCTCTATCCGAACGCCAGCGGAAGTCGGAGAGAAATGAAATGACTCTGACTTCATACTTGTCTACTTCTTTTATCCACCTTATAAGTGGAAATGCCGTCGCCTTTATTACAGGGGCGTCGAAGAAGCTTCATCGAAGTAGGCAATCTGTGATCTCCCAAAGTGTGGAAGTAGTTAAGATGAGGTCTTGTAAATCAAAGTGGCTAATTATGTAATAATATATCTATTTGTAGAGGCAAGGCAAGCCACTTGTTCAAGTACTTGGAATATCGAATAAAACTATCGCGGGTGGGGGATGGACAAAGACAGTCAGACGCTGTACAAGCCGACTTGCTGTTACAATAATAAAAACATTATCTAGTTTTGTGCTGAAGTCACTAAGTCGGAAGAGCACATACTATTTTGCAACGTAAAATAAAAAAAAACGTTTCTAAGAAGGAGGTGCACTTCCAAGGAGCTTCCACGTAAATCAATGCTCGAAAGAATGCACACCAAGTGCATGAAAATCTGTATCAACCAATTCAACATCACAGTATCATGTTTGCTGTTTGTGCAAATCTGTCTCATAATAATTATGAGAGTTTTCTATTTCCCATGTGACAAGGCTGCTGAAATATACAAAACACATGAAGATATGTATAAAAGTTATGCCTTTATATTGTCCACTTGCGTCCATATTGTAGGCAGTGGCAGGCGCTAAACATCGTTCAGGGGGATGGGGGGACAATGGTAACTTGGTGGGGACAAACCTTTCATTTAGTGAAATTTATTGACATGCACTACACAGATGAAACAATCTATTGCCTGACAAATTAAAAAAATAGTACTAATCCAGTGAAAATTTATTAATTTTAATGAAAAATATAAAAATTTAATGCAATTTATCTAAAAAGTTGGGGGGACATTGTCCCCACCGTCCCCCCCGGATGTTTAGCCCATGGGCAGTGGTCAGGGAAGGGAACATCACCAGTTCCACTCGCTCTCATTCATTCATTCATTCCCAGAGTATCATAAATATAGACTGCAATTGACTCATGCAGTCGATTAGTACTGATCTGAGTAACTAACAATTACAGTGCACATTGCCCCTCCTTTGTGGCTTGAACAATGTGCCATAGCACGTTGCTTATATGCACGCTGACCTCTGCCTCTCCTCACTTGTTGTTTAATACTGAGTATTTGTATTTATGGATTATTAATTAATTAGGTATAAGGTTGTTTCGTTGATCTGAGTTCGCTGCGCTGGTGTGAAAGGGAGCATTGACAAAGCACTATAGAAAGGCAATGAGACTCCAAACAGAATCTTTCCCATAATGCCATTATTAATGTGACTGAATGAAACAAACATTATAGGTATGTATGTGATTATCACTAGTGGTGAGTTGGAGAGAGTCTGGATAACCCATTGTCCACCGCTTTATAACAGATGTGATGCAGCAAAGCATAGTAATAACAGCATAATATATAAGCTAAAGACAAGGCATTTCCAATCTAAATCGGTTACCTACTCATGTTAGAGTTAATTGTGCAGTTTCTTGAGAGCATATGCAGGGTCCCCAGTAATTAAATAAATTACGAAATAGAATAAAATCACAGTTTCCCTTTTTTCTATTAATATCGAATAAATGTATGCGAAACCTACTATTTCATACAACGTTTAAAGGTTATGTGCCTACGTGCAAGAACAGAAGGTGCATATTCCCAACTCTTTCTTCAAGAAAAAGAGCATTTGTTGCTTCTTTTGAGTACTGTGGGTACTTAGGCAAGGTTTGTTGGTTTTAAATAAAATAATAATGCACATACAACTCAATAATCTTCCAGTTTTAATTGTTAGCTCCTTCCCAAATTAATGTATGCCATATGCAGAGGGCGGAGGACAGCAGCCAGGCAGTCGACAGAACGTAATTAACAGACTAAACCCTGTAGGATGTAGTAAATAGTGAAAATGAAATGTATGTATTATTTGGCAGTAAAACTAATTACACTAGTTATTAATTCTAGTTTAACATCAAATTGATGCAATAGCTGCTAGGTACAATGGCGTCTAAAACTGCATCAAGATTTGAGAAATAAGTAAAAATGCATTTTAATGAATCAGCCATCATAGTTTTAATTAGTAATCTTAACGAGTGAGAAAAAGGAGGAAAACTTGGCTCGCTGGCACCGCCTAAAGTGAACCTTAATAAATGAAATTGCGCAATCTCACACACTCGCGGGACCGTGCACATAGCACGCCTTTAACTGGTTGACATTTTAAGAAAAAATGTTTCTTATTGATTGAGCGTTAAATGTACCACATATTTTGTCAGTATTGATTTTTCAAGGACTGGGTGTGAATAAGTACAAGTGCATCCAGAGGAACTTGCATTCAAACTATTCCAAACACGAAAATATCTTAATGCATTTTTTGGCTTTAAAGAGGAAATGTACAGTTTATTAATGAAAATCTAGTTCAAGCTTTCGTCGACTTCTCCGTCGTCATTTTCAAGAACTACACTGTAAAACTATACTACGAAAATATCTACACAATATCACACACTTCTCCCTTGGTTAATTATTTATATTAAATACATGAAACTTTTATGCTCCTACGTTGGAATTTGTAAATAATAAAGTTATCTTTATTATTTACAGAAAATCTTGCAGCTTGAAAAAGATTCATACAATTTTCAACAAGTTTCTTGATGTTGTTGTACGGTATATGAAATTCAATATTTTATTAAATAGCAAATTAGTTACACTCCATAAAGTCTCAATCCTTAAGCATGTACAGAGGGTAGACTGGTAAAATTTTATTGATGCATCTCTTGTAGACTTTTAAAATATATTTCATTGCCGTGTCTGTCTCCTCTTCAGCGTCACCGAATGTCATGAGCATTAAAGTTTCTCAAATTTTTAGTTTTTGACAGTCTCGTCTTTACAGTTTACATTCACAGTTTAACTTGTGTAACATACACCTACATAATATAGCAAAGCATATAATTTATGCTTTTTCTGGTCGTCCTGATTTGTTTTCAAGTTTTCCTCTTTTTATTGCCTGCATTGGCGGTAGTGATAACTTGATCCACGTAAAATTCATGAAGTTTCTGATTCACTAACTCACATTTAGTCAGTCTCATCTTTAGGTCATTTATTTCGGCGCTGGAGGCTAGACTCCCAACTGGTCTTTTTACACCTCGCTGCTGCAAAGTGTCAACTTCCGGTTCCTCAAACCTATTCCAAACGGCAACAAACTTTTCTTGATCTAGTCGCTCATCCTCATTGCTTTCAATCAGTTTAGGGACTTCTGGGAAAATTATCGTTGGTTTCTTTCCAGACCGTGATCCATCCGGATTCCCCAACCAGAAAATTAAATTCGTTATACGACTTTTCGAATTTCCAATGGTTTTTACGGCCTGCCGACTGTAAAGATCCCACATGTAAATACTTCCTGATTCGTCTCCAGATGCCAGGTGAAATCCATCCGCTGAAATGGCCAACGCGGTAATGCTGTAATAACAAAACGAGAATAATTTAAATTTCTCCTCTTTATCAGAGGTCATTGTTTTACAACATTATTTTAACTTCACGTTTAGCTATTGCCTTACCTCTGACTATGCTTTCTAAAAACAAAATCACTTGCAGAGTCAGTGGCTATGTGGTGCTCAATCGATCTGGGCGGAGATAACAATTTCAATTGGTATATTGACCCGTCCATGCCCCCTACGTACACGGCACCTTCAGCAGAATCGGCTACAACACAAGTCAAAGGCAAAGGGAACCCAACTGACAACAGCATGTTTCCGGTAATCAACGAGTAAACCTTAAGACTTCTATCTTGGCCCACGGTAAAAATAGTTGCTTTTCGTCCTCCGGTTCCGACATGAATTCCAGTCACCGCTAAGGTATGATCACTCCACGTATGGCAAGGAACCGAGGAGACTCCTGCAACTAAAACTAGAAACTGCCAAGCAAGCACCATTCCATCCTGAGCTCCACTGATTAAGTAGGTACCGTCATCATTAAATTTTAATGCAGTAATTGGTCGATAGTGTGCGGCGTTAATCACGGTTACAATCCTTCCAGTTGCCGCTTGCCAGATGTTGATTTTCTCTTCCACGGCCACAGCCAAGAAATTTCCGTCAGGAGAAATTGCCATTGGACCGGGTTTCCCCGAACATAGAATTCTACGCGATGTCTGGGTGGGAGTGCCGTACTGCCAGAAATGAATGAATGGTTTTCCTGATTCAACGATCGCAAATCCTTCGTCACGAATAAATGCCAGGGAAGACTGTGCTGCAGGTGGGCCACGAAAGCTAGCCATTTTCGTACCGGTCATTGGATTCCATAAGTTGATACTTGTTTTGCTATCCACACTGTTGTCGGTTGAGATTAAAACCTCCATTTTGGCTAATGCTACTGCTAGTCTACCTGATCATTCACCAGGTGTTCATTAAAAATCACCACAAAGTTCTTCCGGATCTTTGGTGTGTCTTCGTCCCTTCTCTGTGCAAACAAAAATTTTAATCAAAGTTAAAGTTCGATAAGTTTACCTACATGCATTCAATCTCAAATAGCCAATTCAATCGTTCACTTCTAATTTCCTAACAGCTTAAGGCGCCCCTCCCAGTCTCAATCATCCGGGTCAAATTAATGACAGAAAAAAACCAGGATCATTTATTAACTAAGTGAACAGTTACGGAGCAGTTTACTTACTACAAAGAAAGCTTACAAGTGAGGTCTATCCTTTTAACAAAAAAATAAATTCTAATGAAGCATTTATTTAATACTTTTAAAAGTTAAACAAGGAACAGAGACACAGACTGAACATCCAAAATGTTAAATGTTTCACTCTCAAAGATAGGTAACTCGGAAAAAGATACTTTTGCAAAATCAAACAATACAGTAAAAATTAATAAAAAAACAGATAAACAATTTACTTTTTCACCGTCGTTGTTAATAAAGTCCCACGTGAAAGTGACAATCAACATCAACAATGAGGATAGGATGGTGGTGTATGAAAATTTTTAAAAAGGACAGGAAGTGAACAGAGTGAAGTGAAGAGACAGGCTTTTTTTTAGATAAGACCTTTTTGTGGAACGTATTGTATGTTACAGGGTTGCTGAATGTGTTTTTTTTTTTGCCAAAACTAAAAACACTATTTTATTGTCGCCTGTCGTCGCACACATTGGCATTTCACTTCTACTCCACTCATGCATTATTTTTTAGTATTATGGGATACTTTCGTTTTTACCCTGGTTTGGCTCCGCTGCGACTTGCCCCAGTGGTGCATGAACAACGCATGTAAAAATTATTTCAAGCCTTGCTCTCGTGTTGTTTGCTGGTTAGATTAGATCGAGTTTTTTATGCTTTTTACAATAATGCAATTATTGCATGATTTACAAATTAGCATAAAAATGATGTTTGCGAAATTGTGTACGCAATTTTGTAAATATGTATGACCTATGACAAAGACTTGCATAATTTTCCTGAAAGAAACAAGACATGAAAATGATTTTTGAAGAGTTCAACCACTGATTTTGTGCCTTTTTCGGACTTCCAATTGGGAGTCCTCACAATTTATTCAATCATTTTTACGCGTGTTTGTGAGGGTGTGACATTATTCATCAAGAAAATTTAGTTTTTCGTAATAATCCAAAGTATGAAAGTTTGACTTTTCACTTGATCAGGATGGATGGAAGGACTACAAGAGGACAACGTATGCAGACAATATCAAACTGAAGGTGGTGACAAAGATGGAAGGCAAGAAGAGAGATGAGGAGGATGTGCACCCCAATCCGGTTTTCTTGCAGGGGTGCTTTCCACTTCGGGCACCTGAAAAAAATTAGCCATAATTTATTTTAACACTCTTTACTTGTTTGATATTTTTCAGGTTACAGTTACTTACCGTTTCCACAGAATGGATGCAGATCGACGCCAAAGCAAGAGGATCTGCAGGATAATAAGGAAGCTACTAAGTCCCGTTTGGAGCACTTGCTGAGTCGTTGCTCCCTTAAAGAGGTTTCTCTTAAAACATCAGGCCACATCAGAAAATGTCGTCGCTTCGTGTCGGTCGTAGGTGAAGCTATATCCATAAATTCATCACATCCGTCGTCCCCTGCGCCATCCGGCACAGCCCCGAAAGCTCCGAGTATCTCGTGTGCTATTAGGTAGACCAATTGATTTTCCTTGACTGGAATGAAGCTATCCTTGTAGCTGTTGCCGGTGATGATAATCAGATTATTGGGAGTACGTCCTGTTCCCACCCTGCCTGTGCAAATTCCAGTTGGACCAAAACCTTTCGCTGAAAATAACAGGTATATATATGTTGTATATTTGGACTGTTAACAATAAATGTTCAAATATAAACTATGAAATGATCCAAAGTATTACCCGGAGGACGTCTTGCAAGAGCGTCGCCTGGCAGTCTTTTCATGGTAAGGGCGATTCCGAGGCAGCAGTCGGCGAAATCTTCTCCGTCGAATTCCATGGACCGGAACAGACTTTCCATGTCCTCTTCCTCCGAATGCTCGAGGTCTGCGTTACTTTCCAAGGTATATTTCCAATCGTGAATTACATCATCGAACACAATTCCAATGTTGTCAGGTTTCGCGTCTCCGTTGTAATCAAGACCTCTTATCAACCAAGAGACGCGGTCGATTACGTGGGCCAAATATTTTAGCCTCAGATTTGTGTTGTTATGGATCATCGGGTCAATCAG
>JAHZNF010004052.1:0-17776 GCA_027744215.1 Troglopedetes dispersus | reverse complement strand
TTGAGGTGGTACCAACAAAATGTATGATTTAAACATCGCTTGGACATTTCTTGAAATTCTCTGAAGGAATTTCTGCATCAGGTCGATTGGTACGTATCATGTCAGCAAAGTTATGAGAAGAATGTTAGAAGGATAAAGCAACAACATTGCCACTTTCACGGGAAGTTTTCTCGGACCCATCCTTTTTTATGCGTAAAAAGCATAACTATGCTTTCTTGCTAAATAAGGTTTTCATCAGGGAATTTGTAATACATGCACCTTTTGTTTCCAGGAAAATGCTAGAAAGCCGTGCTGCATAGAAGCAATATTTCCCCTGTTCATTTAAATTCAAGCCGGAAGTAAAAGCAAACACACATAAATTCAATTTGATGACATCTCCATAAATGCGAGTGTACGAAGCATTTTACATTTTTAAAACTCAGGTAAAAACAAATTCGTAAAAGCCTTGTCCCTGTATCCGGGGGCTTTTAGGAGGATCTACATTGATGAATGAGCTCGTCCCTTTTATATTATTTGCTCCTTGCTTACCAAACCGTAAAACAAATTGCACGTGTACTGCATTTAATAACATTATATATTATTACAATTCTCGTACCCGGCTGCTTTTTAATCCGGAGAAAATAATGGAAAAAAATAACAAGACTTCCATCAACCCTGCTACACACTGGAAGCAACGGGAAAGGATAATTTTCTGCACACAACCCGGAAAAAGGAGAAGTAAGATTAAAATAGGATCGCTTGCTTGTATGCATATTTATTGTGTTGTGCAGTCAAGGCACAACCTCATTAAAAAAATTCCTCAAGTGTGTGGGCTTTTTCCATTACGAATTTCGGAGACACAGCATTTGTATAATGCACACACGTGGAAGAGTGATACTCATAGTCCAGGAATTTGCTCTTTTAAGCAGAAAAATGGAAATTGCTTCACTTCATTTTCCTTTCTTCATGTCATTTTGACGAACCAAGAAAGAGCGAAAGAGTACAATGGCCACAAGCGAAAAACTAATGTCTAGACCTTTCCTTATGAAAAGGAGTCCACCTTTGAGAGCTCATCCGGAGTAAGTAAAGCTTTGCCAAAAACAAAAAAACTGAGAAGCCCGTGTGCAATTTTTATTATGTTGGTTTCCCCTTTCGTATGTAAAGATGGATTCATACCGACGCTAATGATCTAATGCTTTGAGTGGTGAAATACGACGGTTTTCCGAAATTGCTTTCCCTACTTTTTTATTTTACTGAGAGTTCAATAAAACTTCACGCTTGCATGCTCCTTGCCCTTTTGCGCTAGATATATATTAGTGTATCCGTTTAATTATGTAAACTTATTTTGGTCTGGTGGACATTAGTTTTCATTTATTTCCCCTTTTCGAATTTCTTATTGTTTCCTGTGCTCTCCAGTGGTACACGATACAATGATAAGTAAACAGCCCGAGAAGGAAAATTATTGGCGTGGGCTGACACGCTCTAAAAATTGTACTTAAGGGAATCCATAATGCATGTCTCTTTAATATTTTCCTTTATAAATCTTTTCTTCTGGAGATTCGATTTTCTTCGAGGAAATGCGGGTATCCAGGCGAGAAAAAGAAAATCCAAAATTCTCTCCAGCAACCTTTTACACTTTCGCCGAAAAAAGAATGGCCTTTTCTTGTCTGGATTCTGTTTTAAAAGAATAAAATGAAAATGGTAGTTATGCTTTACCCAACACTGTTCATCTTCTTTCTGCTCCCATTCAAACGAAAAATATCAACAATCATTGACTATAGTTTATTGTTATCTGTGACAAGGGAACACATTGAATATGTACATAATGTCTTGGCGCCACTACATATTAGCATACAAGTCTTAAGTTACCTATTACAATTCTGTGAAGTGAAAGTGAAAGGTTCTTGTCTTGCACTCACATTTATTATCTCTCCAGGTCTTCTTCCACTGACAATGAGTAGGTACAAATCATTTCATTGCTTGTTACAGAGGACCCGTGAATGCCTCCAAGAGAGCAGCGGAAGAAGTGGGAAAAGTAGTTTAAAGGGGGACCACAATGCAATGCAGCACAGCCCACCACTGTGCACGTGGTGAGAACATGATACGGTGTGTGGCTTCCGCTCTGCTCACTTTCGCTTTTATAATAAAAATGCATTCTTATTCTTCCTTATACTGTGTTCTGTAACAATGTATCCATGCGGACCCACTTTTTCCTTCGGATGCCCCGGAATTTGTGGAAAATGGTCGGCCTTCCCGGCCCCTTTTTTCTGTTGGGTTGGTAGTGTTACTCATTATAATTTCTTTTTGTTCACAGCCTTATTTCGCAGTAGCTGTATGGAATCGGTCCTTGCAGCAATAATCTTTCTAGTTTTTTTCATTATTTCCCATTTCTCTAATGTATTTTTTATGCTGGCTTGAAAGTTTATGGGAAAACGTTACGTAATCTTTTAACAGATTACGTAACATCACCTCCGGGACGCAATATACTTTAGTAGTAAAAAGCTATTAGATATTTTTAAGTAGTATTTTAATGCATTTTTAAAGGTGGGTAAAAACCGAATATATGAAGTTTTCATTCAGAGTTGAAACGAAAAGGAAAATGCGAGTGGGAGCCAATGGGTCGGTTCATGGTTGTTGAGAAATGAATGATTGAAAAACTTTTATGGGAAAACGTTACGTAATCTTTTAACAGATTACGTAACATCACCTCCGGGACGCAATACACTTTAGTAGTAAAAAGCTATTCGATATTTTTAAGTAGTATTTTTAATGCATTTTTAAAGGTGGGTAAAAACCGAAGATATGAAGTTTTCATTCGGAGTTGAAACGAAAAGGAAAATGCGAGTGGGAGCCAATGGGTCGGTTCATGGTTGTTGAGAAATGAATGATTGCAAAACATGTTTCCACAATTTTTCTCATTAAGGAAGAGCTATGATGTCAGTTCCTCCACGTAAAGCATAGATGTTTTAAAACGTGCGCCTAAAAAACTAATATAATGCCTTGTCATTAGCGTCGTAGTAAGGAAGAACGGGAACGTTTGTACAGCAAAATAAGAACAATAAATAGAGTAAAATTTATAGTTTTATCTAACTCGAATGTATACTTACATGAATGAACGTCATAACATCAAGCTTCCACTCATCGTTCAGAAGAAGGAAAAAATGCTTATGTGTAACATAAAGTTTGTTGAGCGCCAAGTTGAGCCTTTTTTGCACAAAGATCCTTTATTTTCTTGGCCTTTTTGGCCTCCATAAAAAAGAACGATAAAGTGCAGTTGTTTCATGGGAATAAAAATATACACATGTCTGTATTTTTTGCAGTATTTCGAGGTAATGAAGCTCTATAAATATTATGATGAAGATGAAGTGTTGTGCTCCTTGGATCGAAAGCTTATTGATTCTTTCACCTAGCCATTTTTTTCTCATCACACCATAATTTATCATTCGTTGCCACATGGGACCACGCTTAAATGTGGACCGGACTATTTCGGTATGAGGTCAAAGTATTTTTTTAAAGGTTGTTTGCTCTACACATAAATAAATTTTTGAGGTGAGTGGAATAATTTTTTAGCCCTTTTTTGCGATTTAGAAACAAAGTAAAGTACATTGTGTATGGTCTAGAACACAAAAAATATATGGACTCAATTTATTGATATTAATGGATTTCAAGTAAGCGAGAGATGATGGTACTTGACCCAAAAAATTGATACTTTTTGGTGAAAGTGACATCAAGAATCTGTCTGCAACCTAATAAAAATTTCGTTCTTCTTGTGTCAGTTTAAACTTGAAAGATTACCCGAAGAAATAAATATGACAAATCTAAGAAAAAAAGTTCAAGGCAATAAAAGAAAAAGAACACACAAGGTATTTCGAGTAATATGTCTCTTATTTACTTGGTTCCATTGCAGCCTCTGTCTCTAGTAAAATTTGATAAATTTCCCCGAAGAGTTAAATAATTTTTTTACTCTCTTCCGCTCAGAAAGACACAGCTAGAGCACTCATTTATTTATTTTTACGAGGGGCATGATAAAAGAGAACACGAGCAGAAGAAAAAAGAATGACACTGGTCGTGTGTGTTGATAAGGGATAGGTAGCAAGATTCTTTTTAAAAATGTATAGAGAATGGTGCATATAAATAGATATTAATGATGATGATGACGAGATGGTGGTAGCAAGAAGATCGTTGCAACAACTGATCTTGAAAAACTTTTTTCTTATTCTTTATTTTAGAAAAGATGAGGATAGGAACTGGAAGCTTTGGATTACTTGTCTTTTGTGAGTCTTACTTTGTTAATAGCACAAATGTTGATAAAGTCGTTGTCTTCCTTCATATGGGTGACACACGACAGTTGTGGTGCAGCAGAGTGGATATTTTGTTGAGATGTGATGTGATGAAACAAAATGTTGAAAGTTCTGTAATTGCTTTATTCTATTACAGTCTTTAGTTCTGCTTGGAACGGAACCAATCCCTGAGAGACAAAAATAAAATTGTTTGAAGTACAGAATGGATTTATTTGAATGAGTCTATTTAGGTTGATGGGAACATTATACATACCTCATTACCAGGAACAGAAAAAGAAAAATCTTTTGAGGATTACCCGCATTACATCAGAGTGAATTGTACTTGCAAAAACCATTTGCTTCGTAGTCTTAGTTCTTTCTTGATTCTCAGAGAACTCCTTAAACGACCTTGTCAGATATGTGTGTCCACTTCTTCATCTTCCAGATCTAGATAAGCTTGAAAAAAAATGTGAATTTTTGTGAATCACCATGTAAAACAAGTAAAACAACCTGTCATCTTCCGTTTCGTGAGACCCATCTAGATACATTATTAATTCATGCGAAAAGTGTAAGTTGCCTCATAGTGTCATCAAACTTGTCAAAGTTGGATGAATAGCCCATTAATACATTATGTGATGACTCGTGAAGTAAATATTTTATACATACACAGCTTATCGAAATAGGTTCCTTTGTGTTAATCTGCTAACATGCGCATAAACGTATAATGCTCCTCAACCAAAACAACTTTAACCGATGAGAAAGAAGCAAAAGTCTATTAATTGGGAATAGAGCGGCATAACAGTTGACTAAAAGAAACGGAAGAACAAAAGTCATTCCTTGGATTATTGCATGCACGGACCAACCCGTACTTTTGGACTCTGCGAATTAGGAGAAATGATGGAGTGGCTTAAAAGAGGGAAATCCCTTTTCTCATGCGACAGCCGTATGAACCGACGGGATTAAATTAGGCAGCTGATACGTCATTGAACTTCTGGCTTAGCTCTTTCATTCTGCTTTTGGCATGCAAGGAACTAAAAAAAATGCACGCGTTACAAAAGTTTTTCCACTTCGTCTTCTACAGCGATTCCATTTCCATTGTTCCCTTAACTTTTTTCTTTGGACAACAACATGGAAATTGAATTTCAAATTGTTGCTGTTTTTCCGTGTTTGCGCACAAGAGTTGCACGAACCAGAAAGGTAACATGTGCCTTTTTTATGGTGCTTTATCGAGAAGAAGAAAAGTCGAGGAAGGATATTGAATCAGCACAAAAGAGTTAACCAAACCGTTGTTGTGCACGTTTCAGCGATTTGGAGCATATTATGTGCAGTGCACACACATTTGCCTTGTGCGAATATGATTTTATGTTGGTTGTTGTCGATGGTGCATGGTGAATGATTGGGTGAAGCAGAAAGAGGAAAAACAAGTTTTTGGCAACCTTTCAAATACTATTCTTCTTGTTGTTGATAGCTCTCTAGAATGCACTCGATTATCGTGATCATCGGGGAAAACGGTATGTGGCTTTACATAAGAAAACGTGGAGAATGTCCGTAGGATTAACAAGTGAGACCAATTTCTTTGCCGCTCTCTCCGTCTTTCTCTTCTTTCAGCTTTGTCAATCTTAAAAGCAGAATCATCTTATCACGCGTAAGATTCTTCTCTATGAATATGTAACAACATGCAACAGTAATGTGGTTCTTTGTGCTTAGGCAAGACGGAATTAATTAGGGCAATAAAAAATGCACCAAGGTAATTCCAAACCGATTCCGACTGTGTAAGAGTCTTCAGCAGAAGCTAATTTTGCTTCATTGGTGCAAGTAATTACAGAACTGGTGTACGATTTTTATTGGTGTAGTCTGGAGTTCAAGTACGACTGCGTGCAAACAAGAACGGTGTTTAGGTCTGAGTCTGAACTTTGAAGCAGATGGCTGCGCGTTCCACAATGAAACTTTTTCTCTCTTTATTTTGCATGTCATTTGCAAATCAATAAAGATTGAAACATAAATTTCTACTTTATGGTGCAGAATTGATGAAATCGCATTAATGTTAAAGCTAATTTATATAAATCAAGGAAGATTTGAAACTGTTATACAGTAAGCTATATACAGTTCTACTTCTACAATATTTAGACACAAAAATTAGCAAATATAAAGTATTCCTTAACTTTTACTATTACATGTAATTACAAAATTATCCTTTTAACATGTCAGAAGTACAGCACTAATAGAAGTTGATTTTGTTCTCATGTCTCTGGTTGTCAGGATAAAACACATTTTTCTTGTTTTTTTTCTGTCCGAGAAAACAAGAAATTGATTGAAAAGCTAAGTGACATGAGCAAACCTACCACGGCTGCCCTTCTGCCAACAACTTATTCTTTTTGTCACTTCAGTGCTGTTGCTACTGTGCTGATTTGTCCTTTCCTGTCTATCTCAATTTAAGTGGGTAGGACAAGATGGAAAAAGTTGGTTGGAAGATGGAATGACGACGGAATTGTTTTAAAAAAGAAAAAAAATTTGGGCGCGACAACAAAACTTGTTACGTCAAGACAAATGTAGGCACATGAAAGAACAGAAATGGTACGGAACGTTCAATGTGTCTGGTTCACTTGAAACAGAAATGAGATTTGGAAGACAAAAAATATGTCTATAAAGTTCTGGCATGTCTCTTAGTAAAACTTCTTTGAAACAAATTCCGTTATTCAATCGAAAAAATACGCCTCCAGAAAACCATACAACTAAAAATCTCAATAGGTTTATTATTTTAAAACTTTAAAGCTGGTAAAACTAGTATTTTAAAACTTTTCTTACTGGGAACACTTACTAATACATTTCTTTTATGATAACAGAATTATGAACAACGCTAACAAGATTTTTAGTCAATTTGTTTTCGAAACCCCTTTAACACTTTGACTCTGCATCATATAACTTAACTGGAGGAACCAGCACTGTTATTCTGCATAATGCTACCGGAGGCTTCTGAATTTTCTGTACTCTGCGTTCCTACTAACTTTAAAATGACATCATTGGGTGCACTCCAGTTACCCGTTAAAAACTCCAGGATTTCTGTCTCCTGACTACGTACCCCATTATTTACAGACTTGATAAGGCGTAGCAGTTCTTCCTCACGATCATTGGTGGTTCCCTCTCGTCTGTGCCACTTTACCCCAAATATTTCCTTGAATATCCCGAAGGTCAAGTCCTGCACAGAATTTCGAGAGAAACTCAACTTTTCTTCGGGAAATCGTAAAGATGGGAAAAGCTGAGCATCATCGTCTAAATTATTTTCAAAATTTTAAAAAATGCTTATCTGCTTTCTCTGATGTACAAGTGCTATGTCAGAAAAAGTGCAAGTATTCATTAAATTGTGGCATACCTGGAGTCACAAAAAGGACCACCTCATTTCTCCTGGGCGCCTTCTTGTCACGACTTCCCAAGGTCGGCATCACCCGATGAAGCGGTGCATGAAGTCTTCCATTACTTAGAATGAAGGATGCCCAGCCCCACAAAAGCACAACTTCAGCTTCCCGTGGAACAGAGATCCATGTCCCATTCAAAAGCACTTCGAGTCCATCTTGAATTTGGTCTTGGAATATTAAGGTGAATGTAGAAATGTCCCGGTGCTCCGCGCACCGCTGTCCTTTCTTGTGAAGCGGAGGATAGTCAAGCAGTCGGAGAATGTTCTTCCTGCCAAGATGAAGATCACGAATCCTTCCAGCCGGCGAGCATGATTCATTCCAATTTGTATGTGTCCCAGGAACCTCACCAGCGATAACCTCAAAATGGATTTCCATCAAACGAGGCAAAATTCGGCATTGAATGTCATTGTAGAAGTCGAGGACCCTGTTGAATGCTGAGCCCATTTCAATCCCTCTTTCAAAAATTGCAATGAGATCTTCCATGTGGAAATCCATCATCACTTTTTGATCAATCGACTTATCCATGAAAGACTTGTATTTGTAGATGCCACGAGGAGGGCGCAGCTTGTTAAGTTGGGTGCAAGTAGCAGTGTTTTGAAACATGTGGCAAAATGTTTCTCGAACTTCCCGCATTGGAACAGAAATGCCAAGGTCGGTGAGCAGCATGATGCCTTCCGTGATAGAAGCCATTTGCTTAACCAGAAAGTTATCTGGAGATAGCCACGAGATGTAATGGAATTGGTACGGAGTTGGTGTTGAACGAGATGGTCCGGGGTTCAACATTTGCAATAAGAAAGGAGACGACGAGGTTGGTGGTTCCAGAAACGTATCTGATTCTGTTGTAGGCAGGCACGTAACTTCCGCTAGTTGACTTGTCGACACTTGTTGAGGTGAATATTGAAACATGTCTTCAGGTGGTGCAACCGTGGAAGATGGTAAGTTTGGTACATTATCTGACAAAATTGGTGGAAATATGGGCAGCGGCGGAATAAAGTATGTTGGTGATAATGATGGTGTGGGGAGCGGTTGTGGTTGAAGAATTGGGTGTGACGAAAAGTTGCTGAAATTTAAGGGGAATGTGCGATTGTTGGTGTCCATTTTGTCCAATAAAGAATTAACCAAAAACCTTACTTTTTAGAGGAATTTTCACGTTGTGCATATATGTGATTGACCGAACTGAGGACAGAAATTTAGATTTGAGTTTGTTCAATGGAAGTGAAAACGTAAGTGATTGAGATCACACAACTGAGGGACGTCATGTATTAACTTTTTGTATGAACTATTTCTTGTCAGATAACACAAACCTATAATGTCTTAACTTGATAAAAACGTTTAATCTTAGATAAAGTAGAGACATTCAAGTGACACAACGGATGTCAAATTCCCATTAAGATTAGAATAAAATTCAACACTCGCTGTATTATTTTTTGCTTGCTTTTGCATTGTACCTTAAGCATCAATTTGATGTATTCAAACGTTCATAATTCAAGTCAAATACTCAAGTTCCAGCATAGCAGTCTCTGATATGAAAGCGAATATTTTCCAAATCTGCACGTGAAAAAAATGCTGAGGCATGTAAATAATATAGCTGTTAAATCAACATCGCCGCCGTCTGGGATAATGCATTCTATATAATCAGATTTGTTTACACATTAACCTCAACTGCAAATTTGGAAACAACGAGCAAGCCAAAAAAGAAAAGAAATTAGAATCTCGGCCTCTGTCCCGCAATGGTATTTATGAAGATACTCAAATCAGATAAGAGCAGGAGTTTTTTACGATGTCTTTATGAGTTGTGTGTCTCAGTCTCAAAAGATGATAATTATCGTTACTCTAAGTTGCACAGAAGGATTAAATCATTTGCTTTTTACGACTAGCTTAAGCCAACAAGTGCACCTCAGCATCTTCCAGTCCAGTTGCAAGCAAGTAGGTACTTGTAAAACGATTGTCAAGCTTATCTTAACATCTTCATCTTCTTATGATTTAACTGCGTTTCAGCGATTCATAATCTATAATAAGCAGCTCGGAATCAAACAGTATTTTTAGAGTTTCGAGATTAAATTACTTGCATGGATCATTCAAATCAGTCAAACATCGCATTTTTGAAACCTTTCCAGGATCTGAACAAATTATGCAATTAGAGATAAAATTTCTCACGATATATATACCGCATTTTTTGCAACCATGAAGCTTTCTACATAGAAACTACGATATCTCACGCTCGAGCCATTAGTATATGCCACTATACCACACGGAACATTCAAAGTGAAAAGAATGGGCAATTTATCATGCATTATTAAAGAGAACAACTTTTCTCTCCTTTCGTTTCCAATCAATTGTGACACTTTTCCCCATCCCATATTTTTGCCTTCCTTCTTTTCTCACTCTGCGTTTATCTGTACTATGCACACAAGTACAAACTGGACACTTTGGTTCCACACGCTTAACAGCAGATGTATACAGAATGAACAAGTGTGGCATAACAATAATGCATGCACATCAATTTTATAATGGACACATAGGTGGACA
Source organism: Troglopedetes dispersus (assembly GCA_027744215.1). Taxonomy (NCBI): domain Eukaryota; kingdom Metazoa; phylum Arthropoda; class Collembola; order Entomobryomorpha; family Paronellidae; genus Troglopedetes; species Troglopedetes dispersus. The sequence continues at coordinate 7,575 of JAHZNF010004052.1, read as the reverse complement.
ATAATAATGCTAGGGCCAAACAAGGACAAGGTAAACCGTTTTCTTTTCTTCTTTAAAAAAAATGACACATCCGAAGAGAAAGCCACTCAAGACGGTATTGGTTCGCTGAGCTGTTAAACTTCAGTTAGTAGAAGCCATATTTTATTTATTCTTTTTTGCTTCGTCGGCTCATAATCATGTACCGAATGGAATGCCGAACACGCTGGAAAAAATATGTTGTCCACGTAAACTTTTATGGTTCGATACATGTTCTGGAAAATTGAGGAGTACCTCTTGTCCAACAAGAAGAACACTACTATCTGCGAGAATTTTCTCCAAAGAATTGATCGAAGTTATCCAGAAGAACTAGTGCAACAGTCTGGAAAGGACGGTTTACAATTTAAAAAATTGAGGAGACGTTGTAAGCCATTCCAACTTGGAAAAGAAGGGCAAATTTTCTAATATACATACATACATATTCGTTTTAGTACTCAAAGGTTTACTCTACTCATTATTGGAGGTGCTGAAAAATGCATCTTATTCTATTAAGATAAAAGTGTGCATAAAAAGAGGTTAGAGATTTACCTTCGATTTTGTATTCGGGAAATTATCGTACAGTTCCAAATTGTGTGAGCTTTTTAGAATAAGGTCCGTTGTGGTTTCTAGCCTAAAAAAGTTTCAAAGATGCCAATAAAAAATTCAGAGCTCTTCACCACATTTTGCCTTGTCATTCTAACCAACGACTGGATCTGGTTGGCGAAGGTAACTGTTGTGCAATAAATCTATCGACTTCCTGATGCACTCGCAAAGTCGAGTAATTTTGAAGACTATCTTGTTTGCAACTGAACTTTGCTCGTGTTAGCGATCTGATTTGTTAATTGTTCATTCTCATTCTCATAATATTTAGCCTATTGTTGAAATTAGTCATTGGTTTCATATTTTGTTTCTGTTTCTATCTGATCAACATTTCGTATAGTATTTAATTAATATTAATTACATACTTAAAAGCACCACGAAATTATGCAATTAATTAACAGGCGCAAATGATGCCAGAATATGATGACTACAATCCCGAATACCCTGATCGGGATCGTGATGGACCACCAGATGGACCACCGGACTATCCTATGTCACCTGATTACCATCACAGAGGAATGATGGGACGTCGAGGTCGTGGCGGTTATCCTGGGGAAGCCAGAAAGAACGAGATCATAGTTGGTCGGAAACGCTTCAAACTGTACGAGAAGAAACGTCTTACATTCAACCGGGCCAAGGAGTTCTGTCGCAAAAAAGATGGGAAGCTTGCTGAAGGTGAGAGATTCTCTTTTTGCGAATCCACATAACGTGAGCAAAAATCCCATGCACCACTTACTCCTTAAATAATTGCGCACAGAATGCACACTTTACCAATTATTTCTGGTTAGATAACATTCATATTTCATGGAAATGATCTGTTCATGCAAATACATACGTGGGAAGAAATCTTTGACATTACGTAGGTGTATTTGCTAAAAATTAAATTAAGTGAAACCTTCTTTTAAAAAATGGAACGTTTCCATTTGTTGTTCTTTGTATCGGGAAAAAATTGAATGACGAAGGTAATATTTAATCATATGCAAATAACTTGACTTTAACTTAATAATATGAAATGCGTCCATGCTCTGCTTCTTTTGCTCTCCATTCTAATCTACTACACTCTGCTTTAGTCAAGAGGAACAACGAACTTTTCTTGAAAATGCGACAAAAATAGCAGATCAAAATGTCAACAAGCGGGAGAATGCGAAGGAGGAAAACAAACAAACTTGTTCAGAGTCAGCAAGTGCAGATTTGAATTTAAAGTCGCAGACAGAATCTCACATCATCAGATTACTTACTATGAAAGGTTTAGTATCTCAGATCATATTTTGCTTCTTCAACCAGATAAGATATCCCACATACATATGCCAGCTTTATGTCACATTCAACTGTGCAGTTCGATGCGTACCAAGAAAGAGTTTGAACGGGAAAGTTATTTTTGGTGTGCATTTCAGTTTTTTGCTCTTCGTGACTGAACCAGAAATGTCTTGATAAATATGAAGGTGCAGGATGCAATATGCAGCGTTTATATGTTTTAGTATTTCGCAAGAAAAAACCATGAACAGAAACGATCATAAAATAGTATGGCTCAAGAAGTGTTGCGGATTTTCCCATAATAACATGCATCAATCCATTATATCATCCCACGCATATTATCTTACACACTTGTTTCTTTTACCACAATTCTGTTTTTTTTTTGTACAAGTCAATGTGGCATGACTGCAGAAATGACATCAATGGCGAACAGAATAAATATAGAGTCACTTTCCTTTTTTTTCTCTTGCAATAATATGTGTATTCCATGGTCCTCAAGATCTGGTATAAATTGTACTAGTTCAAGTTGTGCAAATGCCGAAACTATTTAAATTTTCAGAATGAAACAAAAAATTGTTGACTGCATTAGCCCGTTCCACTTACACTTTAGCCCAATTTTTTCCAAGTTTGTCGAGACTGAGACAGTGGCACTATGACACACTTTTTGTTAGTTTTTTTTGTGTTCCACATGAAAATTAATAGGGAACACCATTATGAACCCCGAAGTCATAATAATTCGTTGTGACAGGTCTGTTATTTAAATGGTGACGAAGACATTTACCTTACTTTGCTTTTCAAGCCAAAACTTTGGAAGAGATGCGGAGATTGGAAACTCTCTTCGCGAAAGCGAGAATGCTCGGCATGGATGTGTGGGTTGGTGCAGACAAGAAGCAATGGAAGAAGCACACTTGGAAGGAGATAACTCACCCTGGGCTCAATTTTAACAAGACAGGAATGGAGCAAGCTGGAATCAAAGCTACGATCGCGTGAGTCCACTATCGTTTTCATGTAAAATATGATAATTTTTTCCTCGGGGAGTTGTATCTTCATTACACTCACTTTTAAACCTGATCATTAAACATTTTTTGGGGTACTTTGTTCTTTCACGGATGCGGATGGTTTCTATGTACCAACATGAGATTAGATTGAGTAAGCACTATTTAACTTGGCTGGAGCTGTTTGTAATCATCAGGGAACAAAAATTGGTACAAGGAAAACATGCGAAATCTCTGCCAAACTATAAACCTTTATGTGTTTCATACCGCGAGCTTTAATGGACACAACAGGCACTTTCCACAAATCTTTGAGTACCATCATTACTCTGAAGAGGGGAAAATTATGATAAATAATCTGGCTTATTGGAGTACATATACGCAGGAAAAGAACATTTTTGAGATATTTACTAAGCATTTGACGAAGTCATCTTTATTCCTCCATCACACATTAGCATAAAAGCTTTACTGATATAGTTAGGCTGTGTCCCAATTTAGTTTTTATTTTTCAAATTGGCTCAAGGGCGAGCACTACGGGATAACATGAAGTAGGGGAAGTAAGTCGAGATTCTAGAAATTTAATAGGTTACTTGGTGCGGCAATCAAAGTGTCATTTAGTATTTACCAAGCATCCATGCATGAAGACCAAAAGAGTCAAACATGTCAATGTAGAGTTGTCCTCCTCACATTTGAAGCAAACCTTTTTGCATGAAAGAGTCATAAAAAACAAACCATGCTTTTAAGCAGATGGATGCGAAAAATGACTGTGAAATATAATTACCGTTATTTTTTAGAACGTCATATTCCGTCAGAACCGATGTCGCACATGCATGGGTGGTCAGCTATGTAATGCCAGGTGGAATGGATGAGCGTTGGTTTCGTTGAATCAAATGAAATTAGATGAAAAGCAATTTATTATTTGCATCTCTTTCATGTGGTATCTCGATCCACGACAAGCGGAGCAAAACGTGATGTTTTTTTGTTGGAAAAGTACAGGGGAAATTGTTTCAGATGAAAGGCACAATGACAGACTGCTTGTTTGTGTGTCTTTTCCTGTAGAATGAGCTACCGTCAAGGTCATGGCTTCTGGGTTTCTACTCTCTCCTGTTGAAATCTGACAATTTCTGACTTGCCTTTGCTACACAGATGCTGCAATTTGCGTATGGGAAGCGTTTTGCAATTAGGATGTCCTTTTTAACTTTCACGATATCCTGTTCCTTCATTATGTTAACATAAAATGGGCTTGTTTACGCGTCATTTTCTACTTGCGCCTATTTTGCCAAGAAGTGTTCACACTCCACAGCTATAGGAAAAAATATTCTTGTTATGATGAATGAGTTTTATTCAGTTACAATTACGTAAGAAATCTTGCCTAGGTATATCATATTTAAACTAAATGAACAAAGATAGAAGAGCACAGGGTTGAGGCAGGATGCTGAAAACTTTCTAAACTTTTGACATTTGGAGCGAAATGATAGAGATGGTTTTATTCGTATGTAGCACAGTACATTTCGTATTTTTACTTGGAATGATTGATAATAGCACAACATTCAGGATGTATGATCATTGATCATATTGATATAATGATAGACAACAACAGATGGAAAAGTGGGAAAACACCAAAATGTGATTTCATATTTCTTCAGTGCCCTTCAAAACTACCTATACATTACTTCACTTCACTCTGCTCAATATTGACTTTATGAACAGATTTCTTATTGGCGTGGGCTTGGGCTAGGGTAAGAATAAAAATCTTTCCTCGGTGAAAAGATGCAAGAATAAAACCTTCATTTTTGGACTTTTTATGCTCAATTCACGTTGCTCCGTAGCAATGATTGTTGTGTTTCTTATCACAAGCATATCCGATTATTTGACCATGTCGTTATTTCTCTAATGCTGGATCCATAGGTGACTTTGCACAATGAACTAGTTTGCAAAAAAAGTTTTACCACAGGATAAGATACATACGTATTACAAAGCATAGCATGAGTGTTAAAGAAAATACCGAGTTACATCGCGCGTTTCTTTCTTTTCTAATTTATGTTATCAATTTTTTATGTATCTGTGCTTTGAAATGGACTATTCGAACTTAATTTTTCTGAAATGACAAAGAGACTTGTCCGATTTTACTCATCTCAGCATCTCATAATGCTACCAAACCGAAAAAAATGTTACCTATGCGTGTTTCAGACATTGTTTCAGTTATAATAATAGTGCTAGCACGATGCCCCAACATTGGAACTGGTACAGACTTACCTAAACGTACTTGTCATTCAGCTCCACTTATATGGCAAAATGCTATTTTTCAGCTACAGGAGACTCGATTCTAGTGTAATTACTGGTATTAACACATAACAGAATTACCATTGTATTTAAATCTACAGACTTTAAAAGTTGCGAAGTTTCTTTTAGAAAAATTAGCCAATTAAACACAACTGCTCCAAACGTAAATACGTACTAATGTGACATAATAGTTAGGTATGAGCATTTTAAGACGGACTCGCTTTGCGTTTTGTTAGCATCCGCTTAGACAAATCCACTCTCCTTTTTACCCTAGCCGTTTGGATTTCATGGATGGACTACCGCACAAAATTAGTAGTTTCCAATAATCAAACTATCATTCGAACTTTAACTAACTTTGAGTTTAAATTTATTTCAGGGGAGGTGGTACGAAGGAACACTGTCCAGCCATCAGTTTGAATACAAGAAGCATGCATCCGGTGATGTGCATGATGCCGCTACCGTTTATCTGCGAGTATAATAAGGACAGGCCAAGGACTACCAGGAAACCCAAGAATTCGACAACCACTGGCTCCAGTAAACAGAAAAAAGGGAAGGACAAGAGGAGAAGGTTTAATACAAGAAAAGATGAAATGCGGAAGAAATGAACCAGACACAGGCATTGAACAGATGGAATACGATTGATGCTATATGCGATAAATCAAATCACTGATGAACTTATCTAATTAGTGCCGCAACTAGACAACTTAAGTGCATTAATTTGTAATCCATTTTCATTCAATGAATTATACGGTGGAAATTTCTATCAGATAACCTCACTTGCACGTGCACGCTCACAAATTTGAGGACTATCGATTATATGACATTTTCCGAGTTTTACATTATTAATAAAAATAAAACCAAGTGAGATATTCGAAGATATTAAAATTATGTATTGTGTAATGGTGACATGTGCAGTGCATAGAATAGATGATAGATTACAATTTGCACAAACTTACACAAATGATTTACTGAATTACACAGCGACATTAAAATTTGTATACACAATGCGCGCTTTGCTGTGAGAACATTAATTGAATTCTGAATAAATCCACGATGTGTTACTGATTCAACTTAAAACAATAAATAAATTGTGTCTTTAATCATTAACCATAAATCTTTCCGCCTTGAAATCGCAACTTCCACGGGACTACGTTTTAACATTTACCAAGAAATTCCAAAATAATTTCAGCACTTCGTTAAGCAAGTCATGAGGCTACTTAAACACTCGACTCGCATCGGTGCGTTCTACTTAAAAATTTTGACTGCGAAACGATAACACGATTGGTTTTGTGATATCCTACTGCCTCAATCCGGTTCCTTTACTAGTGTTTTCTAAATAATCTTTTGCTTCATTAATTTTCGTGGCTATATAAGGTGATCCTCCTCTGTCAGGATGATTTATCGTTATTAGCCTTTTATGAGCTTCCTGCAATTCCAGAAAAAAAATGCATTACTAATGCACAATTCTTTCCCACCCAATACGTGCAATTTTACCAAATAAATAAACTCAGAGGACCAAACTTAAGGCTTCTTCAAAATTAGGCAAAGTCTTGACTGCTTCGCTCATTTGTTGAGTAATGTTTGGCATTCTCCTAAGAATATACCTTCCGGTAAGTCCTACGGCCGCTAGCCCCAGACCAGCTGCGATAACAGAGCTCGGCTAAAATTCAAAAAGGCAATCACAACACGATAAAACATTTAAACAAACGTTCATGAACAAAAAAATCACATTCATTGTGATTATTCAAAGTTTTAATTATTCTTACTCACCATGCTTTGTTTTGAGCTCTTTTAAAGTTTCTCTGCGTTAGATTTATTGCCTATATTGGAGAAATTCGAAAATGTATTACAATTTTGCCGTCTACGTCAATATTTCTCTTCGCACTTTCGATTTTAGTAAAACTTAATTAATAATATTCACACTCCCAACAGTTCTGAACTGAACTCAAGAAATTCTTATTTCCAATAATCATGTGCTTTTATAATTTTCTGTTCATCTTCCGCAATTCTGACTTCACCCCAGTCTACCGCACGCTCATGAGATGTGAGTTGGGTCTGGTCGCTGTGTGTTTCATATTATGCAATATCACAGAACTATTGCATTAATTTTTATATTTATGCAAAGTCATATTAAAATGACATAATAATAACATAATATAATATGTCATTTTTAATAACATAATAATTGTGTCTTGTTTTACATGCATTTTTTTCAAAATTCTTCAAAAGCTTTGATCAGCAGTGGTCATTTAAAATAAATGTGCCTGTTCCTTTTTACAAGAAGTATCGCTATGAATAGTGGCTTTAAAAATTAATTTTTGCAAACGTTTTTGATAATACATGTATAAATAATGTATACAGAGGACTCCCTTGAAATCAAGTAAAACTGTTGAATACACAATAACTGTGAATAACAATGAATAAAAAATAC
>JAHZNF010004051.1:0-24304 GCA_027744215.1 Troglopedetes dispersus | reverse complement strand
ATATGATTTATAATTAAATAAAAATACATTACCAGAGAGCCACCATCTACTTAAAAATCCATTTCTGAACAGAGTCGGCTCTTCCTGTCGGCAAGATTCAACCCTTATGGCACTCATGAGAATTGTTTCGCCAATAATCAGCTTAATGCGTATTGCCTCAAAAATGTTTGTAAATTGGTCCTCGGATCTAAGAGCAAATTCACTCTGTAGTAAATACTCACTACAAAGCATTTCATGACGAGCTTGTTTATTTATTAGGCTATAATAATCTTTTTCATCAAGACAAGCCCAACTGGTTGTAATGGACTCTATCGACATACATAATTAATTAAAAGCCCGATCCCAGTTGCATAATGTTGGGAAACATGAAGAAAAGAACACTTCGCATCCAAATCCAAAAATAACTTCAAAGTTGCTCGTACAGGAAAGCTAAAGAAATAGGTAGAGAAGGTATGGTTTTGTAGGTGAATGTACAACTAGCAGTGAAGCTGACGTAAACTCTGACGTTAAATGGACGGCTTTTGCTTTTAACAAAGTTCAATGAGTGTTAAAGTAGCTGAAACGAATAATATTAGAAAAGTAATTTTCTACACATTTTAGACACTAATATATTCCAAGAAACTCGACAAACACTGTATGGTATGATATTTGTGTAATGGAGAGGAGAGCTTAAAATTCACAAAAGGAATTATGAATGTAAGCCTGATTTAAGCAGAATCAAAAATGCTATTCAATCGGAATGTAATGTTCTTTTCAAAAGAATTAGTACTACAAAGAGCAACGCCAAAAGCTGAATATTTTGTGCCTTTTGAAATTTTGTGGGAAAATCAACCTCCCCATCACTAGACATCTCTCACCGATAATTCCCTCCTGAATGCGAATATCGCCAATAATTATAATTTGATTAGCATAAAAGACATGGTTTCTTCATTTCCTCCACTTTTCTCTCCCCTCTTTCCCAATAATTGCTTTAGCAGTAGTGAGTCAGTCGTGTCTACCCAATTTTTGTGTGGAAAAGTTGAGGTGAGAATCAAAAGAGAAACCAAAGAATGGATCTTTTAGAACTTTAGAGTTCTCTCTCCTCTCTCTTCTTTGCTTCGCTGCCAGGCAGTCCTCTATTCACAGAAGGTAAATAGACCACAACCTGACAAGAGATCGAAATAAGCGTTTCGCAAAAAGAATCAGGACTACGCTTTTCCACCACAATTCCAGACTCGGAATAAAACATAACTCCTCAGCGTTGGTTGCTCTCCGAATTTCTCCATCAACACAACTTCAACCTCTTTCTGTGGCGATGACTTTTTCTGTGACTCTTTCAAAAGTTAGTGAAAAAAGGAAACTGACCAGCAGCCGTCGGACGAATCGGCAGGAACTATAAGGACTCCTACGTAGTCCGACTGAAAGGAGGAAATCCAAGAAAAGGGAGGGAAACCGTTCAACTATGCAAATCAAAAAGACTTCAGAAAGGTAGAGCTTTCCTTTTTGTACATAAAAGTACTATTAAAGTTTACTCTGTCAGTCTTTTTCCTCATCCTCTCTGAACCAAATTTCAACTTTGCTGTTTTTTTTAGTTCGTTTCCGATTTGTATTTATGCAGGTTATATACCTTAATATGGATATAAAATTCACGTAAGCTATTTACCCAAAAAAATGCATGCTGACATGCAGATTACGCCTGTAAAGACTAAAATATCTATGTGTAGGGAAAATGAAAGGAGAAAATCTTATTTTTCCATACAGAAGATTCTTCTCGAGTTTGTTATTCCAACTTTGCGTATTCTCCAAACAAAATCTTATTTGCATTCTTTGATTCCCCCTTTGAAGAGCTTTAGAACTCTTTCCCCTTCTGCTTTTTATATATGTGTAATTTTCATTTTTGGACTACAAAAAAGTACATAAGATAAGTACAAAACGTACTTACCTTACACAATACAATATTCAAACTACTTTTTCGTTTTCTCATTCCTTTCTCGTCTGTTACCTGTCGAGGCGGACAAATAGGAATGACGGGATGCAGGTTTACCCAATCACCTTTCACATATTACAAGATTGGGAAAATGCGGAAAATCGAAATTGTAAAAAATATCAGGAGAGATTTTTTTGGCATTATTTCTTCATTGCCCAGTCTCAACTGCACGTCCTTTTCTTCTCCCTACAATACAATACACGGAAAAGCAAGGGAGTGGGACTTGCTATAGAATTTTTTTTCCTTGTAGTGTGTAGAAGGCACTCGCGGCAATTCTGAGGTGTGGTGTTGTAAAGAGGTCTTTCTTGAAATTCGTTATCATGTCAAAGAAATTATGGTTATTCCTCCTCAAAAAAATTCTTTCATCTTCCCACTTGATAATCATCCAGAAAATACTCAAGGCAGTCACTCTTTTAAGTTTTCGAAATGCTATATTTTCACTCTTCTGCTACTCATCTCGGCGAGAAAACTTGAAAAAGGATTGTTCTAAAGTTTTCAGGCAAAAATAGCCCCACAAAGCTTAAATAACAGAGGACGCCACCAGGAATTGCTCCTAAAAAGAAACTCAATTTAATGGTGTCCCAAAAGGCAAAATTATATATTTTTCCAGTGATGGTAACGGTATATACATACATTTTTACGGAGATAAATGTAAGTACTACGTACAATATAACATAATGTGCGGTCTGCTTGCAGTTTGTCTACTGTTTCAATGAGCTCGCCACCACAAAACCATTCATTCACTGATTGCATGCAATTATGCACAAAATGGTATTTCTTGAGCCTCGGTAGTGTTGAAGTTTTTTTTACTGTTTGCTCGAATCAATTTAAATGAACAGGGCCGCTTTGCTTACACCTACACATGGTGAATTAGGCGTATCAGTGTTATACCCAACTGAATCTGAAGTGTGATATGACGGTAGGTGGTCTATTGCTGGGTGCTGAGTGTGGTAGTGGTGAGTGCTGCTGGTCGCGAGTCGCAGTCGTGAGCAACATGGTAGCGTTACATTGCTTGCTCGACTTTCCTTCCTTCTCTTCAACGGAGAAAGTTGGAAGGAAACGGGCAAGCATAAAAACGACCGCCACCAGCACATGTTCAAACAGTCTTGTCTCGTCAACGGCTATCTGCAAATCCGTGAGGGAAAAAGTCAGTGACAGCCAAGCAGGGAGTCAGCTCGGAGGAAAGCATAATCCGGTGGTGGAAATTTGGGGCGACTTAAGCCACTTCTACGGTCAGTTGCTGTAATGCCTGAATACAATATTATGTATAATCATTTTTAAGCATTTAAGTGAACGCCGGAAGGAAATAATTACTCGAAGTGATTAACATGAGATATTCATTAGCTGATGAAGGAGAGTCAAAGAAAGAAATTCGTTTGTCAGATATTTTTAACATTTGCTAGATGAGTGGTTTTGATTAATTCCGAGAGGCTGAGACAAGTGATAATTAAGTTAAAGAAATTAGTAATTCTTTTCTAGTTCATTGGTATCGATTTGAGCGATTCCAGTTTGAAACTTATCAAGGGTGCGTAAGCAGAATAGCCTTTTGTGTATCACTAAATGAGGGAAACGGTAAAAGGATAGGTAGGCTTGATATTTTGCCTCTAGGGCCTCAATGGTCTCTTTTTCACGATCATCTCATCCAGCCATCGGAAAAATTTGTACTGACATTGACAGTTTCATAATGTTGTCTTTTGCACGTGTTAGGTCGTTGTGTCATTTGAAAATCTTCAAAAATCTCGAAGACGATCATGTGCTTACAAAATATCAGTGTTTGTGTTGTGTCTATTAATACTCTGTTAAGCGAGTCCAGCACGTAAGCTGCATGAAAATTCCATTAATTTCATTCTCTGATGCTCTCCAAATGTTGCCTATATTCGGTACACACTTGTCACATTCTAAACAAACAACTTATTCTCGTAAAATGACTGAATACATAGATAAGTTTTTTTCTGGGTTGGCATGAGCCATGAGGAACTTATCTTATTTGCTTTGTGTGCCCTTTGGTGGTGAGCTGGAGCAGTAAAATACAAGTAGCACAAATGTTACTTTTGTTGTAAAAAAATTTACGCATCATTTTTCTTCCTTTTGCAGTAGTTTTTTTCTTTTGGATGACTTCATACTTCATGTATGTCAAAATGAGAAATGCACTGGTGTGAAGAGTCATGCTGTGAGGAATGACATAATGAAAAATTGGTGATGCACGAACCAGCTACCTGTATGATATTTCATTTTTTGCTCCATGGGATGGCGGACATATTACTAAAGGAACTTCTTGGAAGACTTGCATTTGACTATGTAAAGAAATCAGTCATTTCTGCAAGTGTGTACATGTGTACTTACCGCGCCACCAAACAATATATTTGCGCATAGAGATTTTTTTATTGTGTTAAATACGTGTTTGATTACTCTTGCTGCGCATTTCGTTTCAAATATTTTAAATATAGGTATTTCCACAATTTTTCTGCTACTCGCGGATAACTGTGTAATCAGCATTCTCTGTCAAACTTTAATAAGTTTGGTATACATGTGACCACATTATATTGCCTTATCTGGTAGATTACGCGGCTACCAAAAACTTGATGTGGGTAAATACATCTTATTAGATGTTTTAAATTTGAAGATGTCAAGGCATGTTTTTAGTTTTGTATTCTTTATTGTCATGAATCATGGTGATGTGGAGGCTCCAATGAGGCCGGTTGTGGGTGGTGCGTTTTTACTTTGATGAAACAAATTTTCAAATACATTTTAGTTTTTGTCATTGTCAGACCGGTTTTCAGTCTAGAAAAGAAAATCAAATTAAGAAAGTAATAATAAATAAAATAAAAAACTTCCTTCATAAGTCATATAACATATCATCTCAAACAAATGTTAGCACGTATTTTTGCCAATCACAGTGGATGCCCTGTAAACTAATAAATAACGCCTACAGTTTTGTCTGTATACGTTTTAATAAGAAGTCGCTCATATTATGTTTTTTCATTACTCATTTTTTCTTTCATTCTGTTCATAAAAGCGGAATTATTATTCATTGCCTATGCATTCAATCATATCATGCTCTCTCCGCATGCATTCAAGCAGAATAATATAACACAGTAGGACAAATGCTTTCTTCTAGGAAACTCTGGAGATAAAAAAATCCACAACGAATGTAACAATATTTCACAAGGATATTAGATTTTTTCATGCGAATGAGCGCACAAAGAGAAGACATCCGGGTGTTTGCTGTCTTCCACTGAGTATTTCCCCTTGTGTTTCTCTTTTCTTCTTCTCGTGATTCGCAGAAGAAGAAACAATTTTTCAATATGCCCTTCCTCGCTTAACATGTTCGTTGTCGTCATCGTCATCACACAAGAAAGAGAAAGACTAAATGAAAAAGCAAACTAATTGATAAGGCGGGAACGGTATATACACATATCTGTGCAGTGCTTGGACACAGATTAGATAGCAGCGTTCACATATTTGATTGCTTGTTCCTTTTATAAAGAGATTGTATGTAACCTGATTAAAAGAATAGCTGTGCAGTGTTCGAGACTGAGTGCATGAGGCATAGACGTGTAGGGAAAAGGAAAAAGATGAAGACGCGATCCGGGACGCGAGAGTTTTCCCTTCCCTTCTTCGTCATCCAATTTATTTATTGAAACTGAATCAGCGCATTCATATAATCGTACATTCATACTTTCCGTTGCAAAAGCAAACATTAATTCCAGTCTAGTCTGTGCACTTCAAAAAACAGCGTGCATATTCCGTGTATCTTGTTTTCTCAACAGGACATGCAAAAAAAGGCTCTCAATAAAATTGGACCAGCTGGTTATCCACTTGATTGAATCAAGAGTTATTTTCATGGGAAGGATGTGTGGCGGCAGCGATCAGGGAATAAAAAGTACAAAAGCGGAGAACTCCTTAGCATGTGCATGTAAGTGATAAGAGAGGAAACGAAACACGAGGCAAAACGAAAGATTCATCTTAATTTGCTTCGAGAGTGTGCACACGTACCGTTGGTATGAGCAAACGCTTTTTTTGTAGATGCAGGAGGAAAATATTCGTATTTAAAATTGAGAAAGTGTGCTTCGCACGCCACTCCAACAGGCGGACAAGGCACGGATCTCGCTTTTCGTGTAAACTAAGCTGGCAAGTCAGACGAAAAGTGGCAAAGCAAGCAAGCCCCAAGCGTTTCTCTCTCTCTCTCTCTCTCTCACGTTCTCCAAAAATGTTTACTTACAATATTTTTCCCCCGCTAAGAGGAGAGCAGCACAACGACTCGAGTGGCATTGAGACCGTCACTTTCTAGTTAAAAGCAGATCAAAAAGGGAGAAACCAAGAACTGGCGACGTGGGTGTGCTTGTGTTGCGCACCATTACCGTACGTTTTTTATCTCATCTTATTCCTGCTATTTAAGATTTTCTCCTGAATACAATCTCCTCATTCCTTTCTCGTGTGCATCAAGAAAAGGATAATATTAGGGTTCACTTTGCTCCGACTCGTCCTGCCTCGATAAAGTCATTATTATTATTAGAAACGAAATACAAGATAATCGATACAAGATAAAATAACATCCTGAAAAAAAGTGCAATTCCGTACTTCTTGTTTGCAGTGCCTACATTTATCATGTTGCTCACTTGGGGTAGGTGGGCATACTTTGTTCATTTGTGGATGGTGTCCTGTGTGCTTTTAACTTGATGTTGGAATAACTCCACAGTATTATGCCTTCTTTATCTTCCTCTAAGCAGACTTCAGCAGAACAACTTGTAAGTGCGGCATCATTTTGCCTGGCTATTATTGTAATATTTATCTCCCCTCCTATGTAGAGCTCCAAAGTGTCGATCAGAGAAATAAGGCAGAGGAGCATGAAATTTGGGGAAAATTTACAAGAATTTTACATTATCGGGCTCCTTGCCTAACCAGTTATTAAAAAGTCTCCAGGGCTTTCTAATTTTCTCTGGGAGATAAGACCTGTTAGTGAATATATTTTTTTGTGAATATCATTTTAACCATCATCTGCTCCTCTTCCCAAACTCTGAATTTAAAAATTTCATAATGTGAAGTTGGGCAGACAAAACACATATATGTTTGTGATCTTTCAAAAGGTGATGTCTGAAAGGGCGATATACGAGTTTTCCGTGCAAAATGTTTAGATTTTTATCTATGTTCTCACGAGAAAAGATAATACAGGCGTAATAAAGAGTTTATTTTTTGGCAGAAGTATTTTTCCCATTTCCTAATGATTACGAGAGACTCACATAATATCCATTTCCGTGCGACTTTCTCCGCTGCCGTCATTTTTATTCTCATGATTTCTACCGTCTCAGGGAATTTATGAGCACACCATAACATTAGGTAAGACACTACTAACTGGTGGCTTGAGTGTGAATGGGTAATAAAGTGTTAAACACAAAACACTGAACGGAAGCAAGGATAATGTGTAAATGACTTTTGCTTCCTTGTTCCACTTGCACCACCAACGAAAATTACATCTGGTGGGAATAACAACGTGTCGAGTACCTCCGTGGCTATCTTAATGTTTCAAGATGGTCTTCACTCACTGAGTCGTGAAAACTATTCTGTTACCAAGACTAAAAAAACTAGCAGGAAAAAATAAGAGGAAGGAATAGATGTTTTGGGAGAGAAAAAGTTACATTTTTCCGGCTTGCTTAATCGTCATCATCACCTAACATCTATATATCTGCTCCCACACTTTTGTCGTCCACATTTCCTCTTTGCGCTTCTTCCCGAAGCCCACCATTCCCTGTGGCGTTTCCTCCTTTGGGAATAGCAAAGCTCTGTTGAGTGAAAGAAGTGTGCAGTGGAGAAAATCTGTGCTCGCGCTTACTCAGTTTTTTTTGCACAAGTGGAAGAAAAAACATCCGAGTTTTTAGGAACTGGGCAGAGTGAGTTAAAAACAAAGAATACTTTTTCCCGAACAAATGGAATATAAAAAAAAGAACTACGACGGTGCATGCTCCAAAAGTCGGTCGAACAATAGTTTATTTCGCTTCACTACCTACTACTTTTCTTTGGTCTGGTCCGGGCTGAGGGAAAGGGAATAAAAACTTGATGAAAAGTTGCCTCGCCACGCCACAATTGTGATGCAATGGTTAGAGTTAAACGAGAGGGTAACATTATACGACCATCAGTGCACCAATGTAGCATTCTTTTAGCATCTCGAAATTTGGTAAGTAGATAGTTGTTGAAAAAATTATGATGATGATCGTCATTATCATCTTCTTAATAATCATGTAATCTTTAAATAAAAAAGAAGGCGAGCCAGAAAAGAGCAAACAGAAGTTCCAGAGGAGCACAATATTTCATCTGTAAAAATAACAGAAGTTTTCTCTGAAATATTAATGAAAAAAAAGTTTTTCGTGAAGGAAAAAATCTTCCTCTCTTCACAAACCCAGGATGAGGAGAAAAAGTTTCATCTCAGGGAGGAAATGTAGATAAGCACATTATTATGTAATATAGCATAGCTAACGTCGGTTTTTTGGAGCAGAGTGGGTTCTTGTTCTTTCAACCTTGTTAGTTCAGGAAGCTTGAATGAGGTTATCTTCTCACTTTCATGTAAATATTTAACTCGGTAATTATTCAAACTGTTTCACTATCATGGTACTTGCATCAAATGAAAAAATAAAGAGGGACGCTTTGAGGCCATCATCGTTGCAACAAAAAACTAGTACATATTACAATAAGAATTCTTATCGTAAAAATCTTTGTTAGCACTGCACGCAAAACTGATTTTTTTGCGAGATGAATATCAGTCTGAGCAAAACTTTTTCATTTCTTTTTGGTCATGACTTGAGATGTAAAAAATGTCTTAAGCTCTATAAAAATAAGTTTGTATGTACTGCGGACAAATAAAGTTATATCTAGCTGGACAGGCCAAAACAGCCACATTTCATGAGTAATGTATCGATTGTCTGGACTTGATGTTACTTTTCGTGCATCGGACACCGAGAGATCATTATTTAACGAGATCCAAGTCGAATATTGTTCTTCATTGAAACAAATCCACACTACACACGTCTCAAGTTCTCCCGAACATTCTGCTGCGCTCGCAACACCTCAACACCTTTTCTAACTTTCGGATTTTTTTGTAGTTCCTTGTCTCAACTGAATGGCACAATCTTTGGGGAAAGTAGATGTGGGAAGTCACTTGTTTCGGCGGAGCTTGTACATAAAAAATGAATGATTACCCTCTTGCTGAACATGGCAGAGCGCAAAAAGGAAGGTCGAAAACTTTCTTCGCGTGAGGAAAAAGGCAACATTACCTTGCATTTAGTAAATTATATTTAAGGATTTTAGGTTGTTTTTACGGAAGGATAAAGTAGCGCGTTTTATTCTACAAATGCAAGGGCAACGTCACACACAAAGTTGGCCTAAATTTTTTTGACGATTGGAATGTAGGATCACTTCGAGTGTACAAAACTTGGAAGAGACAAGTGACAACTGGAGACAAGTCGTTCAATAATCTATGTCATGAACGGTACCGTTTTGTAAGAGTGCATTGATGTAGGTCGAACAAGAAAATACATAGCACCAAATAATGGGTGAGCAATAAACTTTACACAAATCCGTACCCAAACAAACAATACGTTAATACCGCTTTCGGGCTAAGGATAACCTTTTCATATTCGATTAATTTCGTAGCAATAAAAAACAATGTAAATAAGCAATCGGTTAAACCAATGGTTGTGTCTGCGCCCCTCTGAAACGATTATTTTTTTTGTTCTTTCTTGATTTCCAAAAGGGGCGCATTCAGATTCTAGAATGAGGATATCAGACAGAACGTAATCTTTTGATAAGTACATATACATTACAAAGAAAAGGCGAAGAATAGACACTTTTTGTAGCGGTTCTAAGGTTCCTTTGCAAGACCCATTTTATTTATTAACCAACCTGCAAAAAGCCTCAAGCCCCAACACGATCGACAAAAGACCACACACACCGTGAAGCCACCACCTCCCCATAAACACAGGGTACAGGGACATATATCATTTATTTCTTTTTTCACCTTCTGCCATTTATACTTGTTCACTTCACACATTTCATTTCAACAGGGAATTGTAGGGAAATAAAGCATAAAAAATGTAGGCTCACTTTTTCCCTTCACTGTCTTGGGTTCTTCACGGTGGAAACTAGCAGCACATATTTTAAGGTAGGTGTTTTCACTTTTCTTCCGCAAAGCAATCTTGTCAATGATAAAGTGAAAATGTTAAATAAAAGAAATCCAAGGAATGGTACGAAAAGGCTGCGGGTAACAATACAATAAGGTACACAATGTTTTGTGATTTTTCCTTCGGGCTCTTCCCCTTCCTGCAGTGCCAATAATGTTTGTGTGTGTGCTGCCATTTGATACGACCGTGCCTATTTTCCTGAACATGAAATGATGACAAGTTCGGATAAGACCTGGTTTCACATCGGGCAAAGAAAATAACATTTTCGCTTTTTTTCTAAAAATGGGCACATTAAAGTGCTACCTCACAACAATAGACTTCACGGTAAAAAAATTGTTCTTTACTCTCACTCTTGTTGTCTACTACTATCAACAGTATGGTACACAAATTTCTATTTCATCGTTTCTTTCACTTCTCTCAAGTCTCTCCCTCTCTCACACACACAAACACACACACCAGGAATTCTTGATAAAAATGGAAAGTACCTATCATCCGGTTCCCTTAGGTTTGCTTGCAAACGGCAATTTTTCCCCCGGAACATACCGCATCAATCAGCGAATGATATGTCGCATTTTCCCCGAAATTGTAGGCAAATATAAACCTCCTTTTTCAGGCACAACTGTCACAGTTGTATTCCAGGAGATCGCTCAATTGTCAGGCTTATCTATAGAAAAGGCAACCAAACAAATCAGGACTTGTCTGCGTTTCAATTTGCTCAGTTTGTGACCATACATTCTGTGCGCAAGCCGCCAGAAGCCAAATTTTCTTGAGCATTTATGTATGTGTTCACTTATGTGCCTCAGAAATGACAGATGTTCAACGCACATACAAAATAGCAGTAGAGTTACAGACGGCAATAGTATTATAAGCATTGCAACAAAAGACGGTTTTGCGAAAGAAACTTTTACGTTTCTATCTATAATGTCGTTAAGTATGATTATGTACTATTGAATGTTTTTCAGTGCAATGGTAGCATTGTCCTTCCTTTTAACGAATCCCCTGGCAATAATAGGATCCACTGTCGTAAATAACCAGTCGTTTATGCGTCTCTGTGACGAATTGATCCGCTGTGTCTGCTGAACTTCCTGTTTGTCGATTCAATAGAGAAGCCTCATGTTTTATCCTGGCTATTTTCTATTCACCTTATCGTTTTTCAATGATCTTTCCCTCAATCCTTTCCCCGTTATTATCTACATAACTGCGATACTTTGCCTAAGACC
Organism: Troglopedetes dispersus; assembly: GCA_027744215.1. Lineage (NCBI taxonomy): Eukaryota > Metazoa > Arthropoda > Collembola > Entomobryomorpha > Paronellidae > Troglopedetes > Troglopedetes dispersus. Next base: position 12,947 of record JAHZNF010004051.1, on the reverse strand, counting down.
AGACTTCTTTTCAATAATAAGGTTAGAAAAGTTGTGTAAGCAATTGATGAAATAACGATAAAATATTAATAGTGGCATTATATCTGGTTTTTATAGGATCAAAGGACGTTTGATGTCAACTTGGAAAGTGGGATATAACCGTAAAAAGCAAAACTTTCCCACGAGCGCAAAGCAGACAAAAAGAGTGTGCGGAAGAGAACTGTAAACGTGCGCAATAATCGTAGTAATAATAACTGCTCAAAAAAAAGAAATTGAATTACAACCTCGCATAATACCTACTCATCTACTTTTACCAAAGGCAAAAGGGAAACCCATCAAGTCTCCTGGAATTGCTCCATTATTACTCCTTCTGTTCGTCGGTGATCAAAAAATTGCTCCAAGTCAACAACATCGTCGTCCTGTGCATTGTCAAGAAAATGTAGGGCAAAAACAGTGAAATCGAAAAAAGGAAGAATATATAGGTTGTTACCAAGTTCACTATTGGTATTATTATTGCTATCATTGTAGTTGGCAGCAGCACGGCAAAAATTTTGCAAACCAAGATTCTCCTTTTCCCACCTCTCACATGGCCCACCACCACCACTACTGGTCTTGAATTTCTTTGTTGTCATCTCCTTATCGTATCTAAGAAATATCCTACGGTAACCGAGCAGCAGATCACACTTTTCCCCGGTGAAACCTCAATTCAATCAACCTGTGTTCCGACTCGCTGCCTTGTCTCTTCTCTGCACTTGGTCATGGTTGTCGAGAAGCAACAAAAATTTTCCTCAGAAGTCAACGAGTTACATCAAGGGTAGAAAAAAAGGAATACATTTCCAGAGACTGCTGCAACTGTTATTATAATACCCGATCCTCTACATACTATCATACAATATATCGTTTCCACGTATTTATGCGTCATGTGTGCAAGCATGAAAATACTATCTATTACGTATCAGCTAACAACCAAACTCTTTGCACAAGTTGAAAAGGAAGCACATGCTCGTGTTGTTGCTCCGGGAAGAATGGTAGACTGAAGAGCGCCAGTAGGGCCTTCACTACTGCTATTAGAACTGTATCATCTTTCTCGCTGTAGAGTAATCTTGATAAGTGAAGGAAAAACAATTTTTTTGCACTCTTTCTCCCGTCCCACCACTATCTCCAGGAAAGAAGTGTCTCGTCGAAGCACTATCGTCAACATTGTCTATAGCATTACCACACCACAAAACGGACTACCACTGCAATTTAATGCCGTTGGTGTACTATTAAAGCTGCTATGCTGGTACAACGAGAATGCGAAGGTCGAGACGAAAGAGTCACATAAAATAGCACCGCTGCTGGATATTATTGCACCCTCGGCTCAGGTACGCGAGCTCCATGTGCTTACGGGCGTAACGCGGAACATCTTCCAATTTGTCGGAAGGAAGATCTCGAGAAAAAAAAGGGAGCAGAGGGGAAATGTATTTACTTTTTCTACAAGAACGCTTTTATCCGAATAGCAGAATGTCGAGGGAAATTGCAAAACGTGTCAGTATACCAACGGACTAGCTTGACTGGGTAAATAGAAGAAGAGTGACTGAAGCTCCGAAGAAATTACTCACGACGAGGTCATGCTAATAATGCTAATATGTATCCCCATTTCGAATATTATGTGTAATTTCATGAGTGCTTTGTAACCCGAGTGGTCGTTAAACTGTTTGTGGGAATACTTACCTGATCTCTGGAAGGAGACATTCATTTTGTGTCAACAGCCTACAAATATATTATTTTCTGCCAAAAAATACACTCTGGGAAAAACTGAAGACAATGTGTTGCTCAATACGTGCAGCCGTATTCTTCCTAGCTAGCCTGCACATTGTAAGTTGCACTTTTATGTCTTTTTACTTGAAATGCTGGGTATTCTTTCAAAAGCTGTCAACGGACATAGTAGCTCTCATAGTTTCTTTATGAGTGATATGAATCAGTAACATTTATTGAGAAATGTGAATTCTTCAATGTCATTTTTATATTATCAGCTTCTTTTCATAAGAAAGTGGATGCATTAAGGACATGACCACTTCTATTGATGATGATGATGGTGATATGATGATGATAAACCATTCGGCATAAGGGTCAGTAGGAAAAATGCAAACCTTGAGAACCAAAAATATCCATTCAACATTCTTTTACTTATGATTCCTCGTAGATCATAGCTTATCATTTTCTACTTTCTATTCAGTAACTTAGAAAATATTGCATCACCTTTCGGTATTATTGCAGTAATGACGTAAAAGAAAGGGCTGAACCCATAACAAAAAAAATAGATACGCACATTGAGTTTCTCCCGACTTCATTTAGGCATCTTTCTCGAGATAAGTAGATAAGCTTACGAGTGTGTGAGTGTGACTCTTCAATGTGTCGGTTGCATCTGCTGGTATTTTGATACAAAAACAAATAACCGTACATCCCGTATATCCGAGGCCATTCCGCAACCGGCTAATTTGCCTACCTAAAAACCACAAAACTCCATTTTCACTAATCTATATACATAGCCATATGTTTCTTGAAGCTACATCATTCGATGTAACTAGATTAATAGCATCACCATTCTTATTTTTCGATCTTCACATTTTCATTTCCCAACAACAGCACAATAAATTGCTCAAGATATACAGTCGAGGAAGAAGCCGACAAAGTTGTGCAAAGAGCTATAAAGTTTCACTGGGAGTACATTATTATTTCATTTTCGCAAGTCTCCAATGCACAAAGGAGTAAAAGGCTCGCCGGCTGTGACCACTAAGGCATTCTTGGAAGCAAGATTGATGGACTTTATAAACCAATGCACACAGCACATTTAAGTCCTTATCGGTCTATCCCTCATTTGTGACCATGCATGTAACTGTGTGTGTTCATGATCTGGCACTCTAGCCTCCACCGCGTTTTCCCCCAACTCATTTACTTTCCTTACTTGCTACATTCTAGTTTTGTCGATCTAGCTGAAGTCGACCTTTACTTTATTGCTACGCACTGGGAGTCCAGCAGATTGGTCCGATGAACTTTTTAAGCCCATTCCTGTTTTTTGCATCATTATACGTTCCATAATGCACTATATTGAGTGAACATAATATGTTTACTTTCATCTGATATGGAGCACTATATACTGAGTCAAACTGTCTCACAGTAGTGGTTCTTCCCTTTCACTGGATTTCACTCGATGTGGATTTACCAGCAAGTTGAAGCATGACTGAACAAAGTACACAATGGGAAACATGACCGGATTATTTTCTTTTTTTCCTTTCATGTTCAGATTTCCCGACAAGAAAATAAAATGAGCACATATGGAGCTACATACAGGATAGTTTTTGGATGGTGTTGCTTTGAAAAAGGCTAGTATTCTCAAGCCCAAAGGCATTCATATAATAATGATGGTGAAAGTAAGGCTTGAGTTTTTTTTAGGAAAATACAATTCGCTTTTGTTGCTGGCAAGTACTTCAAAACTAGGCTCTGTTGGTCTTTTTTTGTTCTCTGGTAAAAAATTGTTAATACTTTCCGAACTTTTTTTTCAGTTGCAGTATTATGTGTATTTTCGGAAAATTCCAAAATTGGCTGAAGAGTGACAGTAAAATGAAATTTGACGAATTTCGAAAAAAAAACTATTTTTTATCGCTGCCGGACACAACCTTAGGTCTGGCCATAACATTCAGAAAGAAGTATTCACAGAAGGAGTAGTATTTATATTAATATTTGTTTTATAGTTTGATATCCGACGATAGTCTTTTAGACACATTTAACCAAGTAGAAACCCTGAAGTATCTTTCTTTCTCCTGGATTTCTTTATTACAGTACAATAAGTAAGTGCTTCCTGTGGCAATTATGTTACTTGCTGAATGTACACAAAATGAAAGTGAAACCTTACTTGAGGGTAAAAAAAGAAGATTTAAGCCAAAGTAGGTAGCAAATCCTGTCCGAAAGACAAAATGAGTGGCCTCACACAAAAACATTTTCCACAGGCTTATATTTGTTCTTCACTTAACTTAATGGGTTTAATTGAGTTGATGTGTTCTCTGATTTTCTCTGATGTTGGGTTTAGTTGAAATCCCTCCGGAGGCGGACTTTTCCCATGAATAAAGTAATTCCAAAGCAGCTTTCACCTTTGATAATGTGGAACCAGTGTACAAGTACATATACTTACCTGAAAAAAATCTTGGCTTATCATTTTTATTTTTCGTTACGTAAGATCAAACCTGAAGGAAGAATAAAAATTAGTGAGAAAAATTGTAATGACCAAGGAATGCTTAAGGTTGCTTGTTAAAAAAATATTTTCATTTCACTCTGGTAGATATTTCCTACATTCACGTGGACGTTGAATTGAATCAGGATGAAGTTGAGATTTATTAGGGTGACCGGCAGGCCGAGTTGAATGTGTCAAGTTGGAATTTTGAGCTGATTCGTAGTCCAGACCTTCACTTGCTCGTCCTCCTCAATTGGCATTTTCCAATCCACTTGAAAAGATCGTTTGTAAAGTGGGATGAAAGTGGGTTTCCTTTTTTCTACTTTTCTCTCTCTCTCTCTCTCTCTCTCTCTCTCTCTCTCTCTCTCTCTCTCTCTCTCTCTCTCTCTCTCTCTCTCTCTCTCTCTGGATTTATTTATTTTTCAAACAGGCACGAAAAGAGTAGAAAAAGTGATTCGTCTTTTTCACTTGTGAAAATCGGGAATTGCCTTTGCCACAGATGGATTTCCTCTCTTTGCTGCACATAAAAAAGTAGTAATGTAACAGACGTAACGTAGGTACACACTCACATGCACCAACCCAAACTTTTTTTGTTTGTTCATTCCACTGCCAAGTTCTTATTGTATTTTGTTCAGCCTTGGCTACACCGGTGAAATGGATATAAAGCACGCCATGACTATGACTATATACTTGGAGGATGTTCGCATGTGCCATAGGATGAAGCTAATGTGTGGTAAAGTCGAAACCAGACACGGTGAAAGCACATACGTTTCGTATTAATAAAAGGTATGTGTTGGGGTTTTTCAGTTTCCTTTAACTCCTCTGCCACATGCAACAGGCGTTTCTTTCTCCTTTTTTTACTGCAGCCCGAAAAGTTGTGTATAGCGTGCCATTTGGATTAAAGAAGTGGACTCGGTTACGTGATAATTGCACTTCTTTCCTATTTTTGTGATTACTTTTCACTTAAAGGTATCCTTGATGGCCTTTGTACTTACTTGGGTAGATTGTTTTCTGAAAAATATTACCCACTCAGAAGAATGAAATCAGCATGTGTACTCGCTTATCCAAAGAGGATTTGCTTAGGTTATTTTTGAAACTTTATCGAGGCAGAACGAACGTTCACCAGTAATATACTGTTTTTGTTGTTTCGAACTTGTAGAATTCAATATGGAAGAAGCGTAATTGTTTCTCGCACAGTAAATTATGTGCAATTGGAATTTTATGCAAAGAGTACCATCGGTGTAGTTGTTGAAAGGATTTATTGCTTAGTGCAAGAACTATAAGAACCATCTACAAAACTAGTATCAACTACATAATTTAGTAGCTAGCCAAATCTACCCTGACAGTGCTCATAACTTATAACTTGATTGGTTGTTGTGTCATATTGATTGCCCGTCACTTACGCTCATTTCCACACATATCATACGTATTCCGTACAAAGTCTAAATTGGCAGTTTAAGACTTGTGTCGAATATAAAGCAATGCATGATCAATTATCTCCATTATCACCTGAGGTAAAAATGCTGCTTTTGCACTTGTAAGAAATGAGTTGAATTTGAAGCAGAAATCCCTTTTTTTAATGTACCAAATTTCACTACATTTTATGCCTGTATTTACAATGGTCTTGTACGCTTTACCGTACTCGTTGGAGCAGTGGTATTGCTGAATTTTCATTCGTGATATTTCAAACTGCATCAACATGCAACTAAATGCCCCGACTATTAAATCCTGAACTCCCAAATAATAAAGGACAAAAAAGAAATACGGTACGGTATTGATTTCGTACATCCAACATCATCGTCCATTCTGAGCATGTAAATCCCTTGGAAAATGTAAGTGAACATGGGGAATACTTTTATTTGCAAGTTTAAAACAAAAGAAAGGTTACCTACGTAAAAGTGTCTTGATTCTTGGTACTTGAGCACATTAAATTAGGAGTCTAGACTGCTCCAGGATCTCCACCAGTTGACAAACGCATTTTTATTCGATTGCCAACTGCAGTAAACCAGTATAACGAGGTGACAATGTGTCATACAGCATTTTTGTGCATAATGTTTATACAAAAGGGTGTTTCAAATTTATCGAGTGATCAATATGTATATGTTGTAAGTAGGCATTTGTTTATGTAGAAGATAAATACCTCCGTTCTTGTGTGGTCCGGCCAAAGGCCAGGAAAGTATCTAGATCATTTTGTGCCCCAAATTCTGCAAGCGGATCCAACCTCGAATCCATCATTCTCATTGCTCATTTTCCACTGGGCCCGCTAGATTTATAATCCTGGTGTCAAACCGGCAGTTATGTGCTCCCTTGTGTAGGGGGTGACGTTAACTTCAATCTCACATATTGTTAATTTACCTATTCCCATGAACTGGAACGGTGTACATTACTTGAGAGGTCAAGCGAGGACTAAACAAGTTTTTTACTTTTGTCATTTATCTACCCATTTCACACTTGACATGCCGAATATATTTATGTGCACACATATTGTTTTATCGCCACTCTTCAATTCCCTCGCTCTTTTGATCGCGTACTTCAACCAGCAACATCTGCAGACACGTCCCGCATCATGATGTGTGTGTGGCCTTTTCTACTCTTTTTCTATGATTCTTTATTTAATGTAGTTCCATTTGTCAGTGATCAAATTGTTGGATATGTGGTAGCAATAAAGTTAGCTCGAAAAACCTGGTCAAATATGAGAGGAGTCACAGTTCTTGTTGGAAGGTCCCATGTTGTGCTCACCACACGTACCACGGAACATGTAGTTACGAAAAAACTAACATTCCGATAGCGTTCAGTCTCACTTGCTTTCTCTCCACTTCCTCTCCCGCTTCTAAAATGAAACATAGTCGTGGACTGAATTACAATTTACTGGGATTTCGGGATTTATTATTTTCAAGGAACATTTGTGTAGCTGCCTTACGAAATGATTTGGGTTTTGACTAGTTTTGAATGTCCGTCTGTTTTTCCTATTTCTTTTAGTTTTTATTTCATTGCTGGTAAAAGTGGAATGTTCAAAGTTGTGAAAGTCGATGGGATCCTCTCATTCTGGAATTTGATGCGGCACATTTTGTTGGGTTTATTTATACCAGGAAACAAAACAGGAAGGCCGGCAGAACTACTACGTTTGACAGTCAATAAGCAGGACCAGGAGAGAGAGAAATGATAACACCACAAAGAAAGTAGGCCAGAATACACGATTCTTTTTTTGAATGGTATTGTTGCTGGTTGGCTAGCAGAATAATGATTTGGATGAAGTGGAAACCAACAACGTGTACGTATTTTTGCATGTTGTACTGGCGCAAAAACAACTTTGTGTGCGGTTTGGTTTGACGCTTCTCTAGATAAAAGCACGTAAAAGAAAACACAACAATAAGCGCTCATGTTTATTAGATATTTTGGTTGAAAGACCAGGCACCAACTCCAGAAAAATCGCTACTTCCTACATCCGAGTTTGATGACATGTCAGAAAACTACATGGGAAAATACTTTAATAAACAATAGCTGAGCAGGAAAATAAATATGGGTTTTGTGGTCAGTGTTGGTTTGGCGCTGCTGGTGTTGAAGCACTCAGAAAAAATGAGGATGTGGGACAAGATTACTTTGGTTATTTGGCATCGGATATTGAGATCCAATATGGACATGCATTTGAATTGGGTGTCTGTCTTCCGTGTCTGCGCGTATATGCTATTTTTAGATCATAGGAATTTGATCATAGGAATTCTTTCACAACATAGCTGAACTTCCAGATTTCTTATGGTCATCTCTACATCTCACATGTATGCATATTGGAAATTAATTTGAATTTTAAAATTTCAGGATTTCATTGAGCTTGTGTAGTTTGATGCTCTTATTCGCCAATAAAAAAGCAGCTCTACATATACGTAATTGCCTGCTTTTTTCTTCAGAGGAGTTCAGTGGCGCGGTTTTTGTTATCATGTTCGTTGGCACTTGCACCAATCTGGGCTGGGTTTATCGGGTCCTAGTTTCACAACAGAAATGTTCGAGCATAGAACACTGACAAGCTGTACATCCTAATAATAAGTGTAATATTAGAAAATTACTCGCTCCACGAAATGGCGCTAGTCCTTTAGAACAAGAACAACGTTATTTATCCAGAACGACTGGCCCAAAAATATATACCAGGTACCTTGGCTCCTATACCTACTCCAAGATAATCTTCTCACGGTGGTGGAGTCTAGGCCTGTCCTGTCCGAAAGAAAATATGGCTGCATTGTAACACAAACACAACAACATATCATGGTCCTTGTTGCCACTTTCTCATTTCTAAAACAACTGGTGCTTGGCACTGGTTTACAAGTGGGTTTTCTTTCCTCCCTCCGATGATATACCATCTCCGTTATTTTTTGGTGGGGAATGAAATATTATTATGAATCTCTCGACTCTGCACTTTTTTCTCTATTCATTTTGGAGAGTGTGGAAATTGGAGCTCTTTTTTGTTTTATAAAATATGGATATTGGATACAATGGCTCCCTTCCTCAAACTATCAGATTACAATTTTGCCATCAGAGGCAAGCTACATGTTTCATCAATCATGTTCACATATAATGAAATGTTTTAAAGCACCCGTTCCAGAATTTGCTCATAATGTGGACCTGGCGAAGGTAGGATCGCATTGAGAAGATGGTGATTGTGGTGATTTAGCACTTTGCAAATAAATGCAAGCTGGAAAACTGTGTTGCTTTACCTAATCTGTCATAAACGGAAAATGGGAGTTCAGCTCTCATTTGGAGAATTACTATTTTAAAACTGGAGCAACAAATCATCGCCCTACTCATTTTAAAATTAAATGATGAAATATTGAAGTGGCATAAAACAGGTAAATCACAGTGTGACCTTGTGAGATGAAAAAACATAATCCAAAACATGTAACTGTTTTATGAATTCTATAGACAATAAATCTTGTCATGTATGTTAGATCAGTTTAACTTTAATCAATCTCTGTTTGTAATACGAGTTGCTCTGCTCTTGAGGACTTTTGTGAGGAGACAGTACTTTTGAATTGAGGAAAGTAATAATCATTGTGCATTATGTGCTGCAATAACGAACTATTGCAGACAATGGTGGAACTTTGATAGTTCCCTGATTCCGACTCAAAGATAAGCAAGAGCCGGCTCCAGAAGGCCAATCCCAGAAATTCTGTCTGCACAGGCGAATTACAGCGTCAAGAGTGCTGTTATTAAGTGAATGGTAGAATAAAGTCCATGATTGTCTTCATTAAACTCTGTTCATTGTCATTAGAATACCCATAAAATCCCTGGGATGACACGAAGAATGAATACTATAGATAGTGATGATGACAATATCCCATTATGGTCCATTAAGATCAGTTCCACGCAAGAGATTACCGTTATGAATGGAGGATACGCAAGAGAAAAAGAATAATCCTTTGGACGAGTTCACTGTCTTCCTAAAAATATCCAACCAAAGGTTTCCCTTCACCAGAGGTTCTGCAGTATCTGGTCACCAAATTACCTCTTCACAATTTTGCATTTTTTCGCAATGAAAATCTTCATCTAGTCTGATGATGAGTGTGCGTGTGTGAAGTAAAGCTTGCTTGGCCAGCTTTGAGAAAAAGGACCTCTGGGACCAATTTTCGCACACTGAGATAAGCTCTTTTTCCAGAGCTGCATACCATTATTGCATACGTACGCTTTAAAAAATGAGGTTATTGGACGGTGTAGGTAATGCCACATTAGACATATGAGAACATACGACCGCTGGGATGAATATTCAAGCCCAGCACAGCATCCAGTTATATGCCCTAGTAGAAATGTAAATGATCATTGTTTTTACACGTCACTGCCCCGTAGAGACAAAGCGGCGTCACTTTTCACTGTGTCAAAAAATTGCGATCCTGGCAATGACAGTGGTTAGGTTGAAATGGTGGTCTGCGCCTGCAAAAGCTGGTTCTCTTTTCTCTTCCGTCCGTGAGGAGAGTGAAGGAACGCTGGTTTGCTCGATCTTTCCTGGAGCTGGGAACGCGGCCCTTAAAAGGTAAAGTGAGTTTGTGTGAGCAGTGTACCGTGTGTAATACATGTAGCATGTTTGCTTACACATGACGCTTGCATCCAACTAATACTTATATTTGACGTAGTTTCGTGTAAATTCACAATGTATCCTTTTTCTGCTTACTCTATATGTTAACACTGTCATGGATGAATAGGCAATGGAGTCTGAGAGAGAACTGTGACTGCACATTTCTATTTGGAAAGAGGGAACGGAAAGAGAACGAGATAAGTGAAAATATGGTTAGGCTCAAGGGTTTTCTTCTCAAGTCCTCCTTTAAAAAGTGGTTTGTACCCAAGTCACCTCGTTTTCGCTCAAGTGTTGCAAAAATAATATCATACATGGCGGCAGAAAGCAATAAATTATGGTGTACAACGTTATTAATGGGTGGGAGTGAGTGAGAGGCGAAGTGGTCTTCACCGGCAAAAATGAAAGTGGAGCGGGGAGCCTCGCGTTCAATCTCGCGTGAAAAAATGTGATTGGAGTATCAAGTTGTCGCACAATAATACACAGCACACTAGTAATAATGTTTTTGTATGTGTGGTTTGATGATGGATGATTGTGGAATTTCATTGGCAGAAGAGCTCCGCTTTGCGGGTAAAAAGTCATGTTTCTCACAGTTGTAAGGATGTTGCTTTTCTCGTCTCGCCCTGGGTATTTACAGGGTTGCCATTTGTCAAACGAATTGGAAATCACAGATATGGGGAAATAGGTTGAGGCTGATAGCAGAATGTAGTTTTGTCCCTTGGACACAGTGATAAGAAGAATTGACATTTTCCTTTTCACCCTGGGATTTGTTCAACTGTCTTACTGTCAACAAAAGCATGAGGGAAAAGTTTTATTCGGAAAGCACACATTTTGAATCAAATTGACCACAAGACGAATCTACTCACAATGTGCTGGAAACTCTTGCATTTATATGCAGAACAAGCTTCACACCAGTTAGGGATACAAAACTTTGTTGTCTGAAAGTTTATTCAGTACTTTTGTAAAATTTGAAACCAGCATATATTTTCCTCTGCTCAAATTGCGCGCAGCATTGTAAAACATAATTTACATTGGCACCATTCTTAGTCGTGATATTTTAATCGCGTGTATGATTTTGGAATTGAGGGAAGAGATAAGTAGGCTTTCAACTTATTGTGGTCATGAAATCATCACAACAATGCCCACTTTTTTTAAGTCATGACAGTCAAAAGTCTGAAGTTTACAACGTTTTCAGCCATTTCCTAAAATGTGGTGGGTTGATCATTGCGAAACATAGTGAAACTGCGACAGGGATTAACTGTATCAATCTAAGGTTTGTCTGGTAAATTTTGTTTTAGATGTTTTTACTTGTCAGCAAGTCCAGGGAAACCGTCTGAGCAGAAGCAATGGGAATAATACATACTAATAATTAGAACATCAAAAGAGGCCATTAAAAAGTTGTAAGCAACATTCCTTTCACTCACTGGTCACATGCAACCATTTAGAATTAAAATTATTTGATACAAATATGAGTGGGAGAGATGGAGCAAAGCTCATCGGTTTTCATTTTGCCATAAATGTGATTATATGCACTGCCACCATACCATAAGCATAATATCTTATCCTTATTGCTCCCTTCACAGTACCTTGTTATTTAAAAAAATCTGTTGGATGGATGGATGACTGGAATGCGGCCGCTGTTGTTCTTGCTTCGTCCATTGTTTTTGTGTGTGTAATGGATAATGTGTACATTATACGTATGTAATATAGCTAACCCGGTCAAACTTCCAACATTTTCAAAGCCATGCCTGTCTGTTCAGAATGAGTTTTTTTTGGAGGAGTCAAATTTTGTTGTTGTGCAAGATATTACGTCGGGCTGGTTGGAAGTGAAATGAAGATGGAAGTCGTTCCAAGCATGAATTTACATTTAATGTGTTGTAATTACGGGTGAGATTTAATGGAAAAATGCTTTGGTGAACCTATTAAATGGGGAAATGAGAACGGGCTCCCTGGAGCGAATTTAGAGTAAAATGAAGGCTCCCACTGAAACTCCTACACCACTTTCTACCCAGATATGACAGCTGCTGGAGCATGTAGATTGCGTACCATACCATACCTACAGCATCCTAGCTCTGGTAAACTGGCGAAGAAGACTTTCCACGTTTCTTCTGGAAAAATATGGAAGCGTTTTTTCTTATTACCAGGAGCCAAACAATAAGCATGAAATTATTTCATGATGTACATTGAAAATGGTGGTAATGATAAGATATTATATATTCCATTTATATCGTGTTGGACAGCATTGCATTGCACTTGTTATTTAATAATAATAACGTGATCTTATCAAAATTTTTGGTCGGCAGCTGGAAGGAAAAGTAATGTTGATGGTGAGCTTCACACTTGTATTCAAAGCTAAGTGAAGTAAAAATAAACGCTTCCTCCAATGAAAGTTATACGTTAAGTGAAATCTGATGGCTTTTTTGTGGAAAAATTCAAAAGCAAAATGTGAAAGGAGGTTGAATATTATGTGTACACAATACTTCTATTTTACAAACATTATAATAAATGCTCGCATGTTTCATAAAAGAAGTTCTCTCGAGAGTGTTATCTTTCCCTATTTGAGTTGGGTTGGATGAATTCCCAAAATGAAATATGATGAGCATAATTCAGTGGTGGAAAAAGTGCGGCATCACGATCAACATGGAACTTATATGTTGACACTTTTGGGCACAAAAAAAAAACAATGGACGAAGCAAGAACAAC
>JAHZNF010004050.1:0-23757 GCA_027744215.1 Troglopedetes dispersus | reverse complement strand
TTGTGAATCCGCAGCATGAAAATCGGCAAAATTTCATAATTTTCCCAATGCAGCACTCATAAAATGCCTTTATTTTTTGTATCTTTGCATTTTATCCTACAGAGAGGAGGATTGAGTATTACTTACTTAGTATTATTAAATGGAAATATATGAGACCTTCAGTAATTTTGAAGTCGCAATATATTATTCCGCATTATACATTTAGACAATACATAACTATGATATCACGTTTTCAAATTACTGTACTTAATTAGAATTATGTGAATATAATTTTCGTAATTTCTTTTTATTGTGCTACATTTTTCTCGCTCTACTTGATTCCAGAGCTTAGCGCGGGATGAACACAAAGCAGAACAAAGGAGCACATCAACAAGATATTTGAAAGGCTTTTCCAGCGAATTAAGTCTGATGCAATCTTTCCCTTATGAAGTTCCCCTCTTCCACCAAATTGTAATACTAAACTAAATGTTTTGCTCAAACAATGCCCTTTCTCGGAAAATTACATGTGTAATATTTAATCCAAATACGAACCCAACTAGAATTTAGTTAAACCTAAACCAGCTATACAGACTTCCCTGTCTAAATAGACTTCTATCTAATCTAAGCATATGGAAATGAACACAAGACAAGAAAGGAAAACAGTCCATAACACAACAAGGGGCACATTAGATGTACCAATGTGTAGTCATAGTACTGCTGCTTTCACTTCATTGTTCTCCACTTTCTTCTTCCCTGGCCTGCTTGCGTCTTCTCACAACTTTGAACCAAGACATTATCAAAAATGTACACGGGATGTGCTCGTGCCGCATCTTCAGTTTACCTCGTGCTTGATATAAAGCAAAGTGGGTCTCGCGTTTAGCAATTGTGTTGTGAAATCATCAACTTTTCCCCTGCAACTGAGCTCGTGATGGTAAATGAGCTGAAGTGAAGTTGGCACGTTGGAGGAAAACAATGATGATGAAACTAAAGTCACCAAGTGCCTAATTTTTTTTTCACCCTACAAAAACAAAGTCCACATTCTACACGAATAATGTACATAAGATGGTGTAGTTGGTTCCCGGCCTCATCACCATTACTGTGGACGTGCACATATGAACACAGTAAGTATACATTCAATGCGGAGAATATAGGAAAACATAGAAATTAACATCTTTGTCCTCCTTTCTCTTTTCATCCCTGTTGTTTTCCCAGCATTAATTGTTTCTTTATGTTTTCCTTGTGGTCATTAACCTAACGGATGACAATAGCTTTTTGTTTATCCTGCGCTTCTTCCTACTCCATTTCGTGCTTTCCACATCCTTCCTTTTCACATCCAGTAATTTAAGCCGGGTTACTTAGCTTCTACCACAACAGTGTTGTTGCATCACATGCGCACTTTCGCCACACCACCATCACTTCAGCGAGAGCAAAAGCAACCCTCGCGCCTCCACTATTAACAGAGAGGAAGCCACAAAAGTTTAATTTTCTAAGCAGCAGGCTCCTTTCGCATTAATAAATACTCAACAATTTTCATTCAATGTTTGTATGTGTGTTTTGTCCTGTCTCGTTCCCTTTTTGGACGTCATCTAGGTAGCCTGAATCTTGCTTAATTTCACGTTGATCATCCCAGACTCAGCTCAGCTTTCCAGCTTCAACTTCCTTGTTTCTGTACAAGGGCATCGTCCAATATTTACTTACATGGATTTCCATGCATACTTTAATATGTTTGTGTTAGAATTTAGACAACTGACAGGCAGTCGGCTCTCTCCCTCTCTCTCGCACACACACAATGTTACTTTTTGTTTGGTCGGCTCTCCACTATTTTTGGCAGCATCAGGTTATCTGTAGTTAGGTATAATCGGGTTGTTACCGTCGGCCAAAAAAACTTTCCAGTGGGGTTCCATCTTATATGTGTGTCTACCATACCTTACAGTGGTTCATACTACAGTTAAAATTCAGTATATATGCACTAATATATAAAAAGGCATCTTCGTTGAATAGTTAGAAAATTTTCCATCTGGAAGATTCCAGTCGCACGAAGAAGATGAGTAGAATTAACAAAGTAAAAGGTAAATGAGCTGAGAATGAGTCTTTTTAGCCAATATTACCACGAAGCGAAAGGTCTTGCTTTTAAAAGGAATGGTTTAAGTTGGTTGAACAAGCTTCCATGTGCAAATATGGTAATTGTGGACCTACAAAGGTTGCCCATTAAAACTTTCAGTTGGAACAAGTAAATATAGGAACATGTTCGCTGGAAAAACCTTCCGTGTGGTTAAAACTAATATTTAGAAAAAATTCTCGCCTTTTACTTCACACACGAAAACCAATGTTACGCTTTCGCTCGGTTTACTCTTCCAAAAAAAATTTCTCTCAGCTTTCCTCAAGTATGTTATAGGAAGCAAGCCAAAACTGAGCCAATCCAAGGGAAAAAATTCAGTTGCATAGTTTTCATTTTCTTGAGCTGAGCTGAAAAAAATTCGGAAAGTACTAGTAGTATATAGCTACAATTACAGGAATACTAAAAACTTTTTCCCTTCGATAGGAAAACTGAAAGAAGGAAATATTGCATGGACAGAATTAGGTCGTGCTCAATTCTTGGAGTTTCTTATTCTTCCAGTGAAGCATATCTATGGGATTAAATGCTCACTACATACGGTATGCATACACACTAGGAACTAATCGGCTTAAGCTGATAGCGTGCCTTTACTCTTCGCCGTACATTCCCTGAAATTTATAGGGTGTATTTAATTACACCAAGAATATCCCACCAAAGGAGGGAGCAATTGTCGGTGAAAGTAGAAAAAACTAAGCTTCACATATTTTATTAATTATCACTTTTATATTAGTTTCCTGTAGCTTCAGCAGCAAATATTGGATACATATATATTTCTGGTAGAAGGTGCACCGATGCAGTGCTAAAATATCTTTTTGAAAATTATTAGGACATTCTTGGAAAGGTGAATAAGGATGTTTTGACATGTGATTTGAATGTCAGGAAATGCTACTACCACATCTGTACACATTACTAATTTTTAAAAGTATTCTTGTGAAGGCTCAGTCGTCATTTTCCTCTGAAGTAAATGCACACACATATATAATGCAGTACCTCGCATGTTAGACATCAGCCGTCACTCTGTCACATGCCGAAAATATGCGGTGATCAAGATTATACTTCAATTCTTAAATCCAGACAAAGTAAATTCTCAGATATTCTGTCCACTTTTATCTTCGTCACATAACAGAACCTACAAAGTAAACTAGTTTCGTAATCCAACATCCTTTCTGGAAACGATCTATGCGCAACTGAAGTCTGCTTACCTATGACAAGGTCTACTTAGCTAGCCACAAAAATCAACCATCGTCTTTTTAAAAAAACACATGCAATCTCATTCATGATACAGCGATGATGGTCATGTTCTACCTAACCATAACATACACATGTCGTGAGTCTGAGAGTTTACCAAGACGATGCAATATCATGCAAAAAATGGATGGAGAAATGATGACATATGGGTATGTGCAGAAGAGGACGGTAACCCACGCAGAATACTAAGTGGTTGCTTTCTCCCTCCTCTTTTGGCTTTCATTTTCATTTCGTCTTGTGGTGGAGGGCTCAGATATATTTTTGCCATATTATTTTTTTCTCTTACTTCCTCCTTCTATTTGGAGAAAAAGCATCATTGTTGGCTGTTCGTTTGCTTGTATGGCTGAATGATGAAATGGGAATTACCTATCCTGCAGGCACAGCACGTGTGTAAACCCATATTATTTTGGGGTTTTCATACACAAAAATATAACGTTCACAATGTGCTGTCCATGCTNTGCAGGCACAGCACGTGTGTAAACCCATATTATTTTGGGGTTTTCATACACAAAAATATAACGTTCACAATGTGCTGTCCATGCTAACAACATGCATTTTCCCCGGTTTCATCTTAGCCTATTACGGAAAACGGTGGATGTTTTGGGAGGTTGGTAGTGTTGTTTCTTATGCACCGTTCTTGCAAGTTTACACTGAAAAGTGTATTTTGATGTAAAGCGTAAACGAATCGTCTAAAATCGGCTTTTTGGTTTACGATTGTACTTTCCTCCACATTGGATTCTGCAGTTTCTCAGACAAAAATGTGTGTCACAAGGCGCTTCAATATGCGTGGATCATTTTTTCTTTGGAAAGACTGCGGCATCGCACAAAACCTTCGAAATGCCTTGGGGTAGTTGCAGCTAAAAAAATCTCTTCAAATAATATTGAGAATGTGATTTGTAAAATTATCGAAGTGTTTAAACCCTTAGTTTCTGAAGTCCATGTGCATTGTAGTACAAACCTGAAATCTCCATTATTATTAGAATTTTAAGAAATTAAATTTGCATAAGTTTGTTAAGTCAAGGAACCTGAAAGCGGTCTTTAGATATTGGTGGGTGTGCAGTGGACAGACGTGAAGGAGAAATAAGCACACAGACGTGAATAAAGCACACACTGGTAGGCTTGAAACCAACCACAATCTGTAAGAGTTCCACGAACAAAGCCCACGCTCTGTCGAAGAAAAGATACAACCTTCAATGCACAATTTTTACCAAACAGGCAAACCTTAAGGCAACAAATAAATGCAAGAGAAGGAAATGCTTTCACTTCTCTCCACAAAATAAGCAACAATAATATAATATTGTGTTCCCGACACTACGTCCCGACTGGATTTGTATGTATAGCTGAATAGGTAAAATGAGGATTTTCTATTCAGGATGAAACGCACCCATGCTTCACTTCACACCAATGCCTTGTGTTATATCGGCAAGGAGAAATCCTCAAGCAACAAAAACACACTGAGGCAATAAAATCCTATCAACGAATCAAGTAATATTGCTTATGTGTGTGTACTATGTGCATTATTTCATTTCTTCCCATTCTATAAATAAGCCATATTCATCTTCTTTTTCCTCGGTTGGCGATGAACCAGGGACAGATGGTTGTTGTGAAATCTGCTAGCCAGTATTTTTGTGTACGTGTTATGTTCAAAGGCGGCTCATGGATGAGCAATGTGTGTGCGAGAAAAAAAGTGGATATAGGATTGAATGGATGAGGTAAGGGTGATGTACAAGTAGAGTGCATAAAAGGCTGAATTTTTCTCCTTTCGCTCCACTTGGTAGATTTCGCTTTTTTTTCTTAGAGAAGCCCCTGACTGGTGCTTACATGTTGAGTGTAAAGATTCCCTGAAGAAAGTCACCCGCGTCGTGGATGCAATGTAGCAAGAAACATATATAACTTGAAGCTATCCATATCCCCCTTTTCAAGTTTCTCACTGGATGCATGAATTTTTGCTCTTATGATTCTTTCTCAATACACAGCCTCAGAGGGAAAGGAGCACGCATCAGCCAGTTCTTTTTTCTTACTTACTTACGGGATCTGAGCTTTAATCTTGTTAAATCTATATGAGCTTTTCTTCTCCTCGCTAGCTGTACACCACACAGGAAATTAAAATGTTGATCAAGTAGCCGGAAAAAAAATCAACACCTTGTCCACGTCAATCCTTCCAGCTAACAAAGAGATCGCTGCGCTGTACCTACTGTTTCATGTAGCAACTAGACATGTAATGTTTTTATTTTGCCACAAAAATTTTTCCAACCTCTCGCGCAGATCACCCGTGAGCCCGTCATGCACTTTTGATATTATTTTGCGGGATCACAGAAAATAACAGATCTGGTGAATGCTGGAGAAAAAAAGGTAAAGCAATAATGACTTCTTTTGGTGGATCATGAGAGAGAAGCCAAAGCTGGCTAAAATCGTGTGGAGCATTAAAAGATTTACCATCTGCATTCCATCCTAGTTCCATGGTAGGCTTACGCAAAAGGATTCATTAAAGTGGAGAGTGCAATAAAATGTAAGGAAAAGATAGAGAGAGAGAGAGACCTCGCGTGAAACAAACATGCTTTGTTGTGGTGACTAAACCAGAAAAGCAGTAAAGAAACTCTTGGAAGAAGAGGGAAATCAGATGCATTTCTACTTGGATATCTGTGCTCAACGTGGAAGACAATTGTATGGAACATTTAATGCTAATGTAGTTACAAGACTTTACACAACGACGAAGGTCGTCCAACCAAGCAGCCATCTGCTTCTGTTGGAAGCCATTTCGTTGCAGAAAAACAACTTTTGGAAGGAAGTGTCTCAAACATGTTAGAATAGTCGTTAAGGTCAATGAACCAAGTATATTGAGTTCTCAATTGAGAAAAAAGTTTAAATTGAATTCAAAACAACCTTGTGTAAACTTTAGAGTAACTCACTATAGGAGTTCAGTAATAACAACCGTTCTTTCCCCGGGTTACGATTTTATTTTCTCAATACGATACGCCTGGCTCGGCAACAAAATAGTACTTATTGAGACATTAGACGGTAGTGAAGATTGACAAGTATGTAAAGCAGAATTGTATCAGTCTTGAATGAATTTAATCCTGACAACCAGAGACTTTGAAAATCATAATAGCCTCGGAAGAAGAATATAAAACGGCAAAGCTAATATATGTATTTTTATTTGAAATGGAGCAATGAAGATTTTTTGCTCACGAGGACAGAACCGCTTAACTGGAAATATGTGAAAGTTTAATCTGGCATGGATAAAAGTCACTCTGATAATTGTCATCATCCATGTGTCTCTTTCCTGGCAATAAACCGCATGCACAAAAGTCATCGCAATAGAGCAGAAGTCATAATCGAAGTAATCATCTCACAGTACGACATCGGTCTTGAAAGGTTTCCTCCTTTCCCGACTCCACAATCTTTTATTCAAGAAGAGCAGTCGGAGAGGTTTTTTATACGAGGGAGTAACTACCCCAACAGAATAATGAAGACAAAGGAGTAAAGAAGATTGAGAAAAATGAGTAAAAATTATGAGCATAATACCAAAAAAACTACGCTCGTCTGCCTACCAAGACTAGGACATCAAAAGGTAGGTACATTCCAAATCTAAAAACGGAATTATGAACACACTATACAAAGCGAAGCGGCGAGCAACCCTGCTGATGATGATGACAGAGTATGGAATTTTGGTATGTGTTTAAAAAAGTTTTTACGAAGCCTTCTCTTCCTTTCCGGCTCGTTTTTCAGGAGGCTTGTTCCAGCTTTGTTATACTCTCTCCGGCTTTGGTCCATGGGCTTGTTTCCATTTGCGTTAGTAACAATGATGGATGAACAAGTTGACTAGCTGACGATGAGTACGCTTGAGACCTAGTCTGCAGCAGACTATTATTATTATCGTCCTTCTCATATTATTATTATGTGAGTGAGTGACGGAACAAAGTATGCTCACTTGCCAACAGACGAGAGTGAAAGGAGAGGGAAAACGGGGAAAGCACGAGATGAGCTAGCGTCACCATCACCGACACCGCTTTCAAACTTGAACAGTAAAGAATTTTTAGTGTCGACTGACTTGATGAAAAAGAGAATGCGGATGAGTTTTCGGCTGTTGAGTGTCATATCACATCCTGAATATTGCCACACACATATCACTTCATGCCTCCAACTTTCACTGTGATCGAGCCTTCTACTCAACGGCTTTTTAGATGTATCATATTGTGAAATGAAGTAAAATAGGAAATAGGAACATGTGCCTAGTTAATATGGACGTAATCTAGTGGTATGGTCATGTGGAAAGTAATCATAGTACCCCCAGAATCCAGGGTAATGCATGTACCACTGACTCCAGTTGTTCTTTTTCCAGTGTGTGAGGTAATAATGGTTGGTGTGTTGGTTCTCATAATAAAAGTTGAAGTAATAATATACATAACTGGATCACCCAATGTTGTGTACACATTAGGCTGTTTGTTTGTTTACACGATGGTTGAGTAGCTAATGGAGAAAATCTAGTTTCAACATGTTTTCTTCTGTCGAAAAAAGCGTAGGGAAAGTAAAGTGGAGCAGGCTGTAAAAAAAGGACTGGTTTCAGTGTATCTAGAAAAAGTTAGCAACTTTGGTGGATAATTTTTTTGTGTCTGTTGCCGGAAATAAGTAATCGATTACATTGCTTTACAGACAACGAGAGTACACAATATTAACCAAACTGTGTGTGTGTGTGTTGCGTGTGTATCTAATAAAGTGTATGCAAAAGTTTGATCTGCTTTTATTTCAAAGGAAAACTATCTCCTATGTGTATGCTGTTGTAATAGCATTATTTTTGCAGCTGCGGCCTGCCCAATGAAAGTACTTTCGCAACTGACTTGTTTTGCATCCTCTAAAATTTCATAAGATGAGCAAAAAACTGAGTACCACAGGCGCAAGGGAACGATCCGACATGGGAAAACAGAAGTAGGTATGAGCCCATGATATGTATGATGATGTTGACGATAGTGATGATGATCATTTGTTATACGTCAAAAAATGTAGTAAAGCTACATGATGGCGTCTGCAAAGATGATTTTTGGCAATTTTTTCCCCACTGGTTTTCCTTTCCCAGAGAGTTCCAGTACTCCGTGTGGCAGCGTTCTTTTATGAGCGGACTAATTTTATAAATGAGCTCTTGTTTATTGGTTGTTTTTAATAGAAAAGTGGTGCTGCTCGTGGTTTCCCTGTTGTGGGACAGGATGGTAGTAAATTCTAAAATTCAGATAAAAAAGTTTCCTCCTTATTTTTCTATGTATGGCTTGTATACGAGTGAACGAATAACTAATTGGATTTTCTTGCAAATCAACCTCCCCAAACATGTAAACATATACACGTAAGCCATTATGCACTTATGTGGGCTCACCGTTCGTGTTTTTAAATTAATATACTTTTTCCAACTGGTTTCATTTGTAAAAGCTATCCTTTTTAGTTGGGATGGGATACGTGCATAATATGTAGTTCTAATTTGTGTACTATTAAACTCAGGTCAGAGTGAACAGGTGTGGCGAACAGGCATATATATATCTAAACTATTGCTTCCTGTCTCCTTTGCACATACTCTGTTTATGAGAAATGCTAATACTACCTCAGATCTTGTGCCTTTCTGGACTCTCTATTAATAGATGTAACTAAATGTAACTGGATTTGAACGTAACTCTTTTTATCTGTAATGTAAGCTGGAAAAGGATAAGTGTGGGTGCAAGGGTCGTTTATGAGTTGTAATGTAAAAGTGTTCTCTTTCATGAAAGTTCAATGAAAGTTCGGGACAATGAGGTCTTTAATTTGGCAATTTGAAACGCTACGCAATCATAAAACATTTAGTGGAAGACGAAGCTAATAAAGGTTGACAAACGTTCCAATTCCCACCCAATGTCTGAAGTGAGTGAATAGTTGGTTATGCTTATGTGGAGCCGGGCCTTTTCCGAGTAAGATGCATTAATTCCATTTAGTCAAATCCCTCGAGAATACTCTTGGTTGATTCAATTGTTTACGCAACTTGTGGAAGTGGAACTCCTTTATCGCCCATTTAAATATTTATCTGCCGATAAACAAATGATATCATGATACAGTTCAGGGCAGTTTCAATACAGACTGTCAAATTTCTACTTGATTCGAAATATGTTGCCTATAATTTCCCTCGCGGTCTTTCACAAAAGAAAGTTTCGTATTATGCCATAAATACTTTTACTGCTTTCCAGGACAGATTGATTTTGACTTGCTATGTTATACGCATATTCAAATAACAGTATAAGTGTTAATAACAGAAAGGTCTATGATTCCAAATTGCCTAGGTCTTTGCCCGCATTTGGCACAGAAATAAACGCTTATCGGACATATGATCTGGCACCGCTAGTGTAAAGGCGACCGGGTAACCTGGAATTGCTTTTTAACTAGGATGTAGGCCTTTTGGCCACCCAGTTTGTCTTTCCCCCATTTGTTTAGGTATTTTAATTCGGGGAAAGTATTGATATGAAATTGTCTATATCAAATCATGACGATTTTCTTTACTTGAAATGACTTACTTGAAGAAAGCATAATATTTGTTTTAATTTTTCAATTCAGCATCTTTAAGGAGAATAGAATACATTTAGGTGAGCACATAAACAGCCGCATGCATATTTCCAAGTATTCCATAAGGAGCTAAAAAATTATCATAACAGCGCAACAAATGGAAACAAGGTAGATAAAGTATTCATGTGTCGTAGGAGCAGCGGACTGTTTTTCCGCATACGTACAGGTACACGTCGTAATACACTAGTACGTTTCGTGTGTGTTTATTCACATCTTGAAAATCTACATGTTTAAACATGAATGTGTTATGATGGTGGCATGCAAAAAAATTCTATACGATTTTCACGAAACAACCAGGAAAGAAAATGCTAGAGAGACTTTCACTTCACTAGTTTTCTTATTTTGTTTACATATTTAACTCGAATATCACATTTACAAACCAGAATAGACTTTCTCCTACTTTTCCTGTGGCGTGTTCTGCACAAAAGCCATTGTCGCTCTGTCATTTCCCCAAAAAATCCTCCTGTTCATGCCCTTCTGGTGCTGTCGCACCATCATTACCGTTGACAGCGAATGTGTATAAAACTACATTATTTTTTGCAACATGTCTATAAATAAAAAATTCTGTGCATAAACTAGAAGGTAAAATGGCACATTCCTCGTATTCACCAGTGGAGCTTGTTCATAAAAAAGTGAGTTTGGATGAGATTTTTGGATTTTCCATTTTTATTCTACTCCTTTCTGTTTAAGCCACTTTTTCAAGCTGCGTATATTTTAAGAACCTAAGAGATTTCTACTCCAGTTGCGTCAACAGGATTTATACAATGCATACCTACGCTACACGTAATACTCCAACATAATAAAAATACTGAAGTTGCTGTCTAGATTCTTTGTCTGGTCTTACTAGCTTCGTTTCGGTCGTGGAATCGTGAGAAAATTTGCGAATTTATGCAAATAGCATTAGGACATCAAATGTAACGTTACTGTTATCCCAAGTCATTTTGTGCCAGTTTTTTAGCTTTCACATTCATTGCCGTGCTGTTGCCAAATGAAAAAGTGGCCGTGAACTATGTATCTGTTCCTGGTGCTCACCTGCTGAAGATGATGCTTTTGTCCTTCTAGATGTCAACAATAAAGATGCATGAGCACAACGAACCTCCAACTAAAGTCGGGCCATATAGAAGAATCATTCTGCAAACAAGGTTGACTGCCCTTTTTATATGGTGACATATTATTTCGAAAAGCAAGGGCTTTACGCCTGATCCCAATAAAACCAAAAATGCATTGTTTCATCATTGAAGCACCAGTAAATGCGCGCCCACCAGAATATGCTTAATTCTCAAGGATAGCCATTCAAGATGTGTTTAGAACCTTTGCTAAAAATTTGACCTTTGACCCTTATCCTGTGAAGGGACATTGGGGAATTTAATAAACTAAATTAATTAAGTAGCATCAGACTGGTATTCTCCCCGACTACGAAAAGATGTCCTGAATTGAGAATGTTCGTGTTATGCATGTGAGACACCCCTCGCACTTCCCCCGGGGGAAATTTTTCAAAATCGGAAACCGGCATGCAGATACACAAACTGGTCATAATCATAAGCTTTCGAGCCAGCAAACTAATCCTCTGGCTTTAGCGTGTTATATCAAGATGGCTACATCTGTACAGTGCACTTTGTGATTTATACAAGGCGCCTTATCTGAAATCATTCCATGTAGAATTTTAAATCACATGAATGTGATCTTAATCTAGTTAGGAATGCACTTCGTTTCGGAACTCCCTTTTTATTAGCACCCAATATATTCGCCACAGTATGAGAAATCCTAATATACTGTTCCATGAACGTTAATACTCACATTAAATTAATACAAGTAAATTATGGACCCATGTAGGAAAAAAATGTGGTGGTTATTGTGCTATTTTCGTGCTTATTACTTGTATCGGCTCAAGTGAAAGTACTGCGCTGCATTTTACTTTTCACATATCTTTTTTGCTTCGGGAAAAATGTACATAAACCTTTTCCCCAGATATGCTCCGCCTTCTGGTTGCTCAAGTTTTTTTTATAATATTTTATATAAGAATATAAAAATGCTGGCCAGGGAAGCAGATTCAAAGTGCTACATATGAAACAGTTTTTGTGTTTCGTCTGGTCAGTTTAAATTATACGGTTTGATAAGCACTCTCGACGTCGCACTGTAAGTCGAGCATTGATGATATTTCTGAAACTTAAGAGAGATTATGGATAAAGGCACTTTAGGCTGCCGTCTGGACTTTTCTTCTTTTACGACTGGATACGTTCCATAACTTCGAGTGAGGAATGTCATAATGACAGTGACACGCAGCTTATTGAGCTTTCTTTTTCTCACCATCATCTCCACAACGTGATCATTTGAGTGAGGATTGTGCAATATTTGGCCAAATCCATCCCACGCCAGACTGGTGCACTCTTCATGACGCCCTGAGCCTTAAGATAACATTTTGCCTCACATGATCAGTATGATAACAATTGAAATTGTTTTTTCCTGTCAGAGACAAAAACTTATATTTTATTCTGGTGAAACTCGAAATTTCTTTGATATTTTTCATGGAAGATTCCATTATTGGAAATAATACAGAAATCCTACGACGTGGCCGAGTTTATCATGAAAATGTATTAAGGCACAGCGGGGATTTCCAGTTCTGAGTAAGTTGATGCAAAGTTCCTAAATGTTTACATCTACAAAAATGGCAGAAATGTTGTTTTGGTGGGTAAGAGATTTTTAAAAGGATGGGCTGAGTCCTTATAGACATATTTTGCGTAGTAGTGTGGAACTTGAGTGAAGAGAGGATCTAGTTTCCTTCCATTAAGTCTCTCCTACGGTCTAAAAGCCTTGTCCTTTTTCTGGACATGTGAAAGATAGATGAGTGGAAAACAAAAGAGTTTGCCTCTCCGTCTGCATCCTGCCTTCTTGTGTTTCTCTTTATGCTCTGAAGTGATGGCATTTGAAAGCTAGGAAAGTAGGTTCAATGTACGAGAGCTCCTAGTTCGCCCGGAAGAAGAGCTTTGCCAGAAGGTAGGTGGAAAATACAAACAATGAATGTGCGTATATTTTGCCCAGTTCCTTTTATTCTGCTCCAATTCCAAAATCATACCGTAGAATAAATAAACTGTAGCTAAAAGGAATCGATATGAATTCATTTTGTTAACACTATTTGCTTCTTCTTCAGATGAAGCAGGTTAGCATACATATTACTTACGATTGTCACTAATTAGATTGACCTTTTATGCATATGTATCTACTATGTTTCTTTGATGGATAACTGAAATTATCCATTAAGGGTAATAAAAATTAATTTGAGCAAGTACAAACTTACAAATAAAAAAATATTCATGACAAATATGGGATTCACGACATTCTGTTGGACAGCATCATAGCACCAAACATTTCTCATTAGACATTGGAAATGACGAAGCTAAAAATTAACATGTTAGGTTGTGCACTTACTAATTTTAATGCAAATCCGGCCAACACTTCACACTTAACAGGAGCACTAAATTTATTTGGATCACTTTATCTTATTCCGTTCAAAATTGAATGGGATCATCAGAGCGAAAGGTACTCTATCAGAGCCAGCAAACTGCGAAAGGTAGTAATAAGTAATAATAAGACCACCTTTCAAATTTCACGTAGCCCTTATAAAGCCAAATTAATGTTACTTAAATATAGGTTATCTCTGGCGGAATTCACATTATAAATATCCTCCTTCTCGCAAATTGTGCTTATAGACGATGCTTTTCCGAGTCACAAGCATCGGGATTTATGTCTATTGTGAGTCACGTCGATTTTATGACAAACGTGGCATTTAACCTGACGATGTTGCAGTTTTTGTGGAGAAGCCAGGGAAGTCTAGAAATTTTTTTAAACACCAAATCAAACAAAGCAGCACGTGCGCCAAAGTTTCAGGTGAAAATCGTAAAAAGATTTACATTGTAAAAAAATAGAAGGGTTGTGAATGAAAGTGTTCTAACAATTCTTAGGTGCTCATCTCAATCTCTTTATATCTACTTGAATTCGGTCTTGACATATATTCGACAGGACTGTATTGCTCCAAATGCATTTCGATTTTTCCTCCAGCGTCAGTGTCTTCACTACTCTGCAAACCATCTGAAGTAAACTTAATTTCTGGTATCGCAGAATGGTTTTTAATGGTTATTCTTGCAGCCGCGTCTCTGTTCATGTACATTAGTGAGGGACTATGTTGTAGCGTGACATTGAACATGTGGAAGATTTGCAAACAATTTGAGAAAGATCTTAATATAGATTTATCCTTCCATGAGGTTAACTACCAGATTAAATAATGATAACCAAATAGATTTTTACGCATCTAATTTCGATTCGCATTACCATACTTATGATTATGAGATTTTGTTAAAGGGAATGGACATTGTCAAGGAACATCAGTTGGCCTTCCACACAGTGAATCAATGTTTCTCGTCATTGCTATTAATGCAAATTGTTACTTCATTTCTGTACTTCTCCCAAGCTCCCATAGTGTTGCATTTCGACGCAAGTTATTACTACAAGAAAGGAGTAATGATAGCTTACATAGTTGAGGCGGCAGTTGTGTGGGGTCTTGCTGGAGAGTGTCATGCTTTGGTGAGCTCTACCTAATGGTACCCACTAATAAAGCAATTGAATGCGTTAATTTATTACTATTTTCCATGTAGACAAGACGAACGATCAAAAACTGGATTCAGCATAAACAAGAGAAAGCGAACAAGCACACTCCAATTCATGAACAATTTCAACTGGCTGCCCTGTCACAGGATCTGGATTCGGATCCAATTGCACTTTCCTGTGGTTTCTCCAACATGACTTACAGATTTGATGCTTCCGTGAGTCACCTCAACAATACGAATGTTAACGGATATTACTAAGGAAGCCTGACTTATATATGCATAAACATATCTTTGCAGTTGCTGGGCCTTCTTATTAGTTACAACATTATCATATTCCAAATGGCAGATCAAGGAAAAGCTCTTTCCATCCGAACTTCTGGGAACATGACTCTCCTGCCCACTCCATCTTTTTAAATTGCATTTTTACATTGGCAAAAGGAAACGTGGCATATAACTCATGTATGTAGAAGAACAACCCCACACTTGACCTGTGGTTCAGTACGGTCATTTGAGAAAAATGGAATGAGGAAAGTATTTTACGACAGAAACATTAGGTTCCACAACGGCAACACGCTGTTTCTGTTTCTTCCCTTCTTTTGAAATCGACTTGAAAACAAGCTCATATGTATATGTATTTTAGCTTTACAGCTCTTTATAATATGTGTAAATATTGCGCATTATAATTTGAAAGTGACAAATGACATAAGTGTCTGCTACGTCCGCTTACCGGGAGCAATATATTTGCTGCCATTAAAAGTTCACCATAAAAATCCTGCATGTTGCATACCAGCCTTTTGGAAGCTCTACACGAATAAAAAGTTGTCACTGTCACTCGAAAGGGAGACGGACAGAATACATTTTAGCGTTGCACATACATACACACTCCAACAAGTGAATAATAGGACCATCACAGAGAGACCCAGCCGGCACGTACATACTAATACACTTGGTTTGGTTGTGATGAGATGAACAGGGAAAGGAAAAACGACTGTGGAGAACTGCGGTGTGGCAACTTTCCTGTTGGGGAAAGAGTTATGTCTAGATTTATGGAGCATAAATGTACACATTAAAATGTCAATGTCTTTTTCTGGGGAAGCATTAACACAATCTGCTTTCATAAGGAAAAGACGTGGGAAGTGTGAACTGTGTGAGCCCATCACAGAAAAATTATTGAACAATTCAATAAGACACACTAGTTAAACAGTTACATATATAATAGTGTTTGTCTTTGGGACTTGATTTGCATGGGAATTTTAATTTAGCCTGATTCTTCTCTGTCTATATTTAGAAAACAATGAAGAATGAAGAAGATATTTTACAAACTTGTTCTGGAATTTAGTGAAAGTTATGTTATTACAACACATTAAATGTAATGAAGTGCTAAGGAACATTTTAAATGTCCGCAATATAAAAACAGAGTAGTAAAACATTTGCTCGTGGTGTGATACTTGTTGAAATTGAAATCTGTTTCACATTATGCTTAACTGGAAAGCTAAAGCAATTTATATGCATTGGTGGGAGGATACATAAGTAAGTATGCGGAGGATGAACTTAATTTTTTATGCAAACAGTAATTTACGCTGATACGTGACCCATAAATTTTTGCATGTTGAGGAAAAGTAGGAAAACCGAAACACTTGGGAAGTGTCTGTTCCTCGAGTGTAGGTGGAAAAGTGCGACTAAAATGACACGTTAATGCAGTTTACACACTACTTTCATGAAACCTACTATGTATTTATTAGTAATGACAAAATCTAAACCCTCCTCACCCAATTTCTGGTATATTATATTCTGTTTTGGACGGTCCTTTGTCCAAATTAGGTAAAACATGGATGGATTTGAAAGGTGCCTTGTATCCCTTTATACTCTCTCTTCAACCCAGGTAATATTTCTGAGGAAATTCTATTTCGTTGGAAAATTTCAGGAATATTTTTCAAAAAGAATTTTACTCCCATTCTGCTTGCTACTAGTTAAAATAGGAGGAGTCATTGCAAATAAGACCAAATTTACACAATAGTTTAGCGTGAAAAAGTTTTTCTAAAGCATTTTATAGATCTACTACTATCATTCCCCTCCGAATCTTGTGGACAAAATATTTATTTGTGATCTTAACTAAAACGTTGTAAATATTACCAGGCTAAAGATTCAATTTGAGTTCCAATTCCTCAAAACGAAGAACATGTGCAGTAGATTAATTTTGCCCGGAATTGTTTTGGCATCCTTTCACGTTTTGCAATTTCCATTTTACACAATTACAAGGAATTTGCATTCCTCAGATCAAAAGTTAAGAGCAAATGGCGCCTCTGAAATCCCGCAGGCTCGGGCCGTATTCGCCACATCCAAATCATACATTGAACCTTCTTCCATCCATGGGTCTGTGAATTGAGAAGAAAGAGTTGACGGCATTGATGAACAAGAGGCAAAACACATTATATGCATATTTTAGCGTAGCATGCCACGCCAAAATGTACGACTTTAAGTGTTTAACTTGTAATGTAGGAAAGTGTGTGCTTACTTAACTATTCATTTAGCAGCATACGCAAATAATCCTGAAAATTTCAGTAAAAGTTGTTATTATAGGCTCTACTCACCAGCAGAGCTTCCAAATGTGGCAGCTTAATCTCACAGAGTTTTTAATGAAAACCATTAGTTGGTTATATGCAAAGTTGGGCATGTGTCAAAAATTGCCTACTCACCCACTTCTCAACTATTTCCAATCTCTGGAAATGAATGAAGTTTCATATTCAACGATACAGGATTGAAGCTTTTCATTCAATTCTTGTTGGAAAAGAGAAATATATTCCATTCTTGTCAAACTTTCAACAATTTCCAATGTGTTCCTTTCGTATTATGAAAAAGCTAAACAACATGCTTAGTTTTTATGTTTTTGCTCACTGAAACTGCAATTCTGTTAGAATTCAGGGCAATGAAGAGTTCTTTAGGATGGGTTGTGTCTGAAGACTCTCAATATTTAATTAGTCGAATACTATGACAAACATTTTAATAATAAAAACGTGGCAGGTATATGAAAGTGTTGTTTAGTTGTCTTTCCCTTCCATAAATGAAAAAGGACTTGATCACGAATTGATTCCTTCAATGCGTGAAAATGAATATTATGATGCAATTTAAAATTAAACCGTCAATTTGGGATGCGCGTGCATCATTTCCCAGGGTTATTTTGAAGAAAAGGAGAAAATACTGCACAACTGAAAAGCACTTCTTTCATTCTTCAGTGCAGCGACTTTTGTACCATAGTCTTCGAACCACCCGTAACATAAGTTTGTGTCCTATGCTGTCTCATTTTCCCATTCTGCGTTCAAATATCATTATGCAAACATAACGTTCCGAGCATGCAAAATTCTCGACCAAATTGTGCATTTTCTACTTAATATTGCTGTTGTTGTTATGTCATTCTATTATTGTTACAATTCTCACCGTTATTATCGTAGCAGCACTTGCCATTTACACTGGTGCTGCATAAATGAGCGCGTTGTTATGTAGGAATGATTATGATTATTGCGCTATCACGCTCTTTTACAGTTTAAGAGCGTGCGTGAAGAGTTGCTTTATACGTTATTGTAAACTATGCCGTATAGTGAAAACAAAAGCGAGTCATAAAAGTTTTAAAAAATCATCAGACAATTCCAAAAACAACTTATATTCTCCTTCTGCTTCATTCCATCCTTGTCACGAGTCAAAAGGAACATTGTTTTAAAAAAAGGGTTGGGTGCAGAGCAAACAAGGAACGAAGGAAGCAACACAATAACTATTCAATGTGAGCGAGCACAATACAACATTTATCTTCTTGTGATACGACGGCTTATATTCACTAAAATTAATACCATCGCATACACACGCAGCCGCTTTCCTCCGCCACCGTTTGCTTTCTCTTCTCTCCCTCTGTCTTTGTTTTATTATTGGTTTCGTCGCTCACGCACAACCGGAATGCTTGCTCTTTCCCATGGTGTATACGCAATCATCATCAGTTCAGGGATTTTACGGTATCACAACCAGTCAGATCATTCATGTTCCATTCGAGTTCAGAGGAGGAATGCCATGCAGTGTTCTTTGTGAGCACAAAACATTCACGGTTCAATAGTTTCTCTCATATGTATTATATCAAGGGGCAATAAACAGGCCGGCTCGCTTGTTTTGTACAGTGAAAGGAAGAGGGAGAAGCAGGTAAAATAATAATGATGTAACATGGGTATCATCATGGGCACTCTTTTAGCGATCACTAAACTCCACATTCCAGGCAATAAATCACTCTCTTAAATTTTATCTTTTCCCTCCAAATAGAAAACGACTACCCACCACAAACTAAGTACACATGTATGTAAGCTTATAACCAGGCGGCATATTATTGTATAGTTAAACCCGCTACCAGTTGGTTACGCGGTTGATTTCATTGGTTTATTTCTTGTTTAGTGAAAGAATTGGCCTGTTGTTTTTTTTCTTGTGCCAGGATATTTTTTATACTTTATCGTGGCAGAGGCAGAGAAACGTTGAGACGTGGGAATGGTTACTACTACTACTGGATGGCTGCTATCTTTATTTGCACAGTGGTACTTTACAAAGTTATATGTCAAACATTTATTATGGTCAAATTGGTCTTTCACAAGAAACCTGATATTTTTGCTGGATTTTTTGTTTACTTTTTTGCCCATAGGAATAGTCCTCTTGCTCAGTCAGTTCTGTAATGTCACCAAAATAGACACATAAAAACGAAGTTAACAAGTGTGTTGTGTGTGTGTCTTGTGGCAACTTTTTACTCGCGCTCTCTATGGAAGCTCGGTTTGGCCCCGAAAGATTATTGTAGGAAGCATAAACCTCGTTTTTTTGCTCACATTGCATGGCAGCACTGGCTCACCGTATATATTGTTTCACTTGACGCGCAGTTCAACTCTCTCGCGTCCTCCGAGAGAATGCACCGGCTTGACTGAATATGTGTCTAAAAAGGATGAAAGAATGTGCGTGAGTCAAAAATGACCTCCGTGTCTTGTGGTCACTTATCATGAGCAGCTACTCAGTCGTGCTGGATGCAGAATGGTGCAGCTTGAGCGCTTCAGTTTAGGTAAACGGGGAAGTGTTTCTCATGGTCACCATACATTATATATTGTTGTTGCTCATGTGTGCTATCTACAAGCCACCGAGAAAGCTGGAGAGAAGCAATATTGACGTCAACCCTCCTTGCTAGAACTGGACATTATTCTAAGGGAGAAAGGAAGGTATGCTTGAGTAGTGGCGGACCAGCACAATATTGAATGGCATGAAACCTCTGTCTGGTAAGTGTAATGGCCCAACAGGGCAAAGCTATAAAAAAAACTCCACTACTTCATCCAAGAAGAAAAAACAGATGAGTATAACAAAAAAGTGCATCGGGTTTCAAACTTGCATGCAGGTATATACAACTGATCAAAATTCCTTTATATCGGAAGTAGACAAGAGGATAGATGGAATGCTTGCACAAGTTACAAAACTGATGACCAGTTTGAGTCTCCTTGTCTCGAATGAATGAGAAGAACTCTGATACTTTACTTGTTCGACAGCTCATTTTGTCAAGAAGATCATTAATTACGAACGCATATAACAACATGTAGACGAGCTTCTATACCCGCTTGGGGAATACTGAAGGTAAATACTGCCTCGTCTGAACTCATATCCTGATGAAGATTTCCCGTCAAATGGCAATAGTCGCCAATCCATGACTTTGGTTTCCCAGCTGTGCTGATACTTTATTTGTTCAGGATGAAAAGAAAACAACTTCATTGAACCGTGACTTAATGTGGATAAATTTCACTGTCGACATAAGCTGAAAGGTATGTTCTGCTTAGATGTACAAATTTCAAGATTTTTATTTTCATGAAAATAAGAAGCCGTGTATTTGCTCTGTTTGTCTGTGTATTTATATTGGTTGTGGGAAAATAAACTTGGACTCCTACCTACTTACCAAACCGAAATTTCAGAGCTGAAGAAAAACGATTGGGTCAAAAGAACAGTTTTATCTTTTGAACCACATCGTGGAAAGGATCATCACGTAATACAACAGACAAGGCCAAAGCATAATGATTCAGATCATTTGCCATTGGATTGTTAGCAAAACAGAAATCGTTTTTTCTTTGACAATAAATGCATACACAAAGGCATGATTTTTGCAAGAAAGACATTGCTGCAAATATGGAAGTGATACATATTGAACACACATTTTGTAACTTCCTTTACCGTGATGTACCAGCTATGAACGTTCGAACGAGCTCTTTGTGCAAAACAGTGCACAGAAGGTAACCTATAAATAGAAACATGAAGCATCACCGAAGCCACCGATGGACTCGGAAATAAAAACACAAGTTCATCGTAATAATGATCATCATCACCAGTTGACATTGCTTGTCTTTTTCTGCTGTTCTTCAAAAAGTTTCTTCATGTCTTGTTTAGATAGCCAATTGGACGTGATTGGTTCTGTATAAAAACTATCGTAACAAAGCAATCGCTGTCCAAAGTTTGATTGTCTGTCGGCTGCTCTTGTCATGCTTAAATTTTAATTCTGAAAAAGCGGGTTGCCCCTTTCTTTTGAAAGTTGGGAAAAGGTAAAACTGTTTTTATATCTTTTTTATCCAATGCTCTTATAAGACATCCACCTCGTTGTGTACACCTTGTCATTGCAGAAAAACTTGTGGTTCTAAGCATGTTATCATTTTAGTTGTCTGACTGGTTATCAACTAAATTCTGTTCTATTACTTTGTTTGTAGCTAAGTTGAAACGCTGCTTACACACGCCATCGCCAAGAAAGAAAGTTGAAAACGAAAGCAAAGACTACAAAATTTCCTGCCGTGCCTCCACAAATTGACATGAACAAGGAGACTGAACGAGAAGAATAAAAGTGGCAAAAACTTTTTTATCACTACTTTAACAGCATTTTTGCAAACAAAGTAACAAACAAAACAAGGAAGTTGCAAGAAGGAACAAAATTTACTCTTTTCTTGGTTGAGCTATACTAGTAAGGTATTAATATTGTCATTTTTAGGAAACAATACGAAACATGTAGCCATTACAGATGTATGCCATTCCCTTCTAATGTACATATGAATTTATGACCCAGAAGCGATGATTATCGTTTGGGTGTACAATAATGTAGCTGGGTAAAGTGGTAAAGAGAGAAGAAATAACAACCGCAATATGGGTCTCAGGTGCAGGAAGCATCAATGATTTCTCAGATGAAGGGAACAAGAGGACAAGAAGACACATCCGTATGTGCGCCTTCCTACCTACCTTTAACGACCTATACTCAACTACTTTACTTTCAGCAGACCCGAGTTGTTCCTTTTTTTCTGAAAACATCTTTATGAAGCCTCTAGGGACACATTGACTCTAT
This sequence comes from Troglopedetes dispersus, assembly GCA_027744215.1. NCBI lineage: Eukaryota > Metazoa > Arthropoda > Collembola > Entomobryomorpha > Paronellidae > Troglopedetes > Troglopedetes dispersus. Next base: position 1,868 of record JAHZNF010004050.1, on the reverse strand, counting down.
CTTTCCTTTTTCTCTGTCTTCATACCCTTTCTCTGCAAAAAAGACAATTGTATATGTACACCTATGTGGCATTACCATAAAAATGGTAAACTGTAGAAAAAGGGTTTCTTTCCTGAATTTTACAAAGAAGGGAAAGAGACAGAAAATGATGACAGTGTAACATCGTGCTTCTTTTTGTGTGAATGGTGGTGCGTGCACAATCATATGCATTTATGTATATGCTTGGAAGTCCGTTGCAAACACAAGTATTTTCTATTATCACAAGAATTCACATCTGGTTGTTGCCTCAAGAATATATGTGCGATTACTACAAATATGGGCACAGTCAAATTGTGTACTGAAGAGTATCCATTTTCACTCCAGCAGTTTTCCAGGACTTTGCCCTGAAGAATAAAATATAAAAGAGCAAGAGTAGGTTTCATGTTGTCGGGTTCACAAATATCTTCTGGAAGATATGGAAGGTAAGACAAGAGCACAACTTATTAAAGAGATATTCATAGGATGAGAGTTCACTTGTGAAATATAATTCAATGTTCTTTATTATCGTATGCAGACAGATTCTAAAGTAAATAAACAGTATGCTCCAACTTTCAGGACAACGATGAAGCAACCGGAAGCAGAGTTCTGTGTGTAATGTGATTGCGGTCGGTGCGTAATGTACCGTCATCAACTGTTGGAGTGGCAATTTGTGCGGTGTGTGTGTGTAGAGTGTAGATACAAGTGAAAACAGGTACTTCAGCAGAATCGGAATGAATAGTTAACCAGGGCTTCGACAAATGGAAGAGAATTGGAAAGTTGAAATCTCAAGAGACAGGTAACTGATGTGAATGTGGAGAGAATATAGACATTTATGTGATGAGTCGACCACAGAGGAACCACAGAAGTGAAGCTTTGTTGCTCATTACTGTTTCCATTAAGGGCAGTGTTCATACTGTTCATGTACATTTACTATAAAACTCATGAGCATCCTTTCTATTTCTGAGCTCAACAATGTCCGTTATGGCTTTTTATTTTCCATGTGATGCGATATCACTTGTATTACTATGAAATTCTCGTAAAAAATATTTGGTTGAACATTTGGCGGTGATTTCCATTAGAATACTTTTACGCCAAGTGAAATTGTAAACCACGGCGACTTTTCTCTGAACTGAGATTTTTAATTAAAATTCATATTTTATTGCCAAGCTTTCGCCATTTAATTCAGCCCTTGGGCCTGCTAGTGATAAATATCACTAGCTTCCCACGCATGATTATTAGTAAAGTAGTTGCGTCTGCAATGTATACATCATTTTACAAATTATTAAATGTACAACATAACGCATCCCAATCCCAAATCAAAAAGCTTTTGGCAAGCAAGTAAGTAGTGCAGAGGCTTTCTGCTCCACCAACTTTATAACTTTTATAACTTTCCGCTATAAAAGTTGAAAGAGGGTTCGATGTTTGGTAATGAATTTCAAACTTATCTTTTCTACTATCTGCTACAGCTGCTCGAACATTTGCTTAAACAGAAATTGATCGAACGTTTTTCTCTTAATTTACTTCATCTATAACTTCCGTTGATTGATTAGGTTTCTCTTTCGTGGAGGAGCATGCCATCTCGAGTAGTTACCTAAAATATAATATACCTACTAACTTTTCCACTGATAAAAATAAAGCCTTTTTCTGCTCTAATGAGAATGCTGTCCGCCAATTTCTGATTATTGTAGAATTCAGAAAATATGGGATTAATTCAAGCTCACAACTTGTAAATCAGAGTTGAGTCATAAGCCGAAGTTGCGGTAGCGATATCGGTATCTGTATTTTATTAGAAATCCAGCGGTAGCGGTATCGGTATGCGGTATTGGTATTGAAACGCAGCGGTATAAGTA